>QLTV01001682.1:3860763-3880420 GCA_003457575.1 Thermophis baileyi
TCCTCGTTTTTCTTTAATATGGTCTGAAAAATGGCCTTAGCCCGAACACGTTGCGTCGGCAGGTCGCGGCTCTGTCATCGGTTTTGTCTTGCCAGGGAGCCGCTTCGTTGACCCTTCCCCCGCATATTCGGCATTTCTTGCGGGGCGCGACCAACATCGCCCCTCCGATTGTCCATCGCTACCCTACTTGGGACCTTTTTCTTGTCTTGCGGTCCTTGATGGGCTCGCCGTATGAGCCACTTCGAGAGGCCTCCTTGCGTCACCTTTCCTGTAGAGTGGCGTTTTTGGTGGCCATTACGTCGGCTAGGAGGGTGTCCGAGTTGGCGGCCTTGTCGGTCAGATCCGATTTGTGTATTTTTCACTCGGACAAAGTGGTTCTGAGACTGGATCCGGCATTCCTGCCGAAAGTGAATACGTGGTTCCATCGGGTGCAGGAGATTGTGCTCCCGAACTTTTGCCCGCGTCCCGTTCATCGGGCTGAGAAGCGCTGGCATACCCTTGATGTACGTCAGGCGTTACGGATTTATATTAAGAGGACAGCTGTTTTTCGCAAGTCGGAGTCTCTCTTTCTGTCGTTCCAACCTGTGTCACTGGGACGTAAGGTATCGCCATCTACGGTTGGTCGCTGGATCCGTTCCACGATTTCCAAGGCATATGAATTGCAATCACGGCAGCCGCCGGCTACCATCATGGCCCACTCTACGAGGAACGCCTCTACGTCGGCTGCGTGGGCAACCCAGGCGTCGCTGGAGGAGGTTTGCCAGGCGGCGACCTGGTGTTCGCCTTCGCCGTTCGTGTGGCATTATAAGATTGATGTGTTCACTTTGGCCGAGGCTGGAGAGTGCTCCAGCAGGTCGTACGGGACTGAGGTCTCCAACATCTGGCGGACTATTTGGTCCCCCCCCGTTTGGACAGCCAGCTTTGGTATGTCCCATTCCTGATGCTATATCCATTATGAGGGAGAAGGGGCATTGGTCTTACCTGATACGCCTCTTCTCCGAAATATGGATATAGCATCCAGCCCCACCCGGTTGTAGTCCTTAGACTGTTGGTGGCGTTGGGCCGGAGGAATGTTCTTGTTTCACGTGGCACAACAGAGTCTGTCGTCTTCGCTTCTTCGTTCCAAACTGCCAAGCATAGCAACAAGGGAGGCACTTAAACAACTTGACAGGCTCAGTCAGTCCAATCACGGAGCAGACGGATTAACCCATTCCTGGATGCTATAGCCATATTTCGGAGAAGAGGCGTATCAGGTAAGACCAACGCCCCTTTTCTTTATCTTTTTACCTTATTAAATGGCCTGTGAGTTGGCCTAATAAAACTGTTTCCTGAATCTGTGAGAGCAAATGATTATTACATATATATTGTATTTTTCTCCTTATAGGAGAACTCAAAGAGGCTCACTATAATAAAATAAAACATAAAATACAACAATAAAACCTGTAGAATTAAAATCAGAAGTGAATTCATTTGTCCCCTTTTGGTGTTTTTTTTTTAAATTGCCTGTTGTTTCAATGAACAAAGTCATCAACATGCAATGTATCTGTGTGAAAAAATAATCACTTCCCTTATTTTAACTGAGCCAGTTAAAAGAATAATTAGGCCCAGTTATCCAATTACTTCATTAAACTATCAAGCAATTAGAGCTGATTTAGACGACCCTACTTTCTATGATTCTGATAAACTTTGGATATCTTCATCATAGCGAAGTTCTCACTATTCAGATTTTAGAGGCAAGTCATGCCCCATTCAGATTTCAAAAGACCTTTGTAATAAAAGCAGCGATGGAAAAAGCAAATTTCTAAAACTGAGGATCTGCCAGTCCACAGTCAGAATCTTAGGACTGAAAGAAGCTTTGGGACAGAGTTAATCCATAGTCATATCGTATTTACTCTGAGAGCACAGCATAAAATCATCCAAGGTGTCACAAAGAAACCCAAAATAACATTTTAAGTTTGCCAAAAAGTGCTTGGAGACTCTCCTGACAGCTGGAGGGAAACTGTATGGACAGATAATCCAGAAGTGAAACTTTTTAGGCTATGTAGGTATTGTTATGACCTACAGAAACCATAAAACTGCATTTTAAAATAGGAATCTCATATTGGCTGTCAAGTAATGAGGCGTAATGTCATGGTTTCAAAATGAAAGACACCTGGGTGACTTTGAGCCAGTCACTCATTCCCACTTCCACAGGATGGTTGTTGCGTGTAAATGATGAGAACATGATGTATGCCTTCTTAAGTTGTACAAAATAAATTTGAGATATTACACATAATAATGATAATGATGATAGTGTTTTGCTGCCTCATTAACATGCCATTATTGAAAGAAGCATAAATCCCACAGAAGATTACCAGGCCATATCTACACCAGCTGAAGTTGAAGCACAAGTGTGTATCATAGCAGGACAAAGATCCCAAACATAGAAGCACATCTACTAGGAAACACATCATATTTAATTGACTTTACAAGTAAAGTAAGTAAAAGAAGCATCAAACTTTAATGTAATTTGTAAATCCCAGGTAAATATCATTTGTTCAGCGACTGCTCAAAGTTATTATGACTGTTGCAGCATCCCTGTGGTTATGTGGTCAAAATTTGGGTACTTGATGGCCCACTTAGCACTTGACTACAGGGGCACTTCAACCCCCCCCAAACTATCTCACCCCATCTACGTCCCTTTGGCCCCCTGCTGCTCTGTGCTTCAGTGCCCCAGCTGATCTTCACCATCTGTTTGCTCCTGCTGCTGAGGAGGTTGCCTCATCTATGGCTGGGTTTTGTGCTGCAAAACAAACAAAATCCAAAGCAACCCAGAGCTGTGGTGCACCAAAAAGCCCCATTGCAAAAAGCTTCTGGGTGGGGCTGGGCTGTTCCCCCCAACCACCAAAAAAGCTAAAGCAAAGACAAAGGGTTTTGGGGGGGGCACATTTCTGCTCTGGGGTTGCTTTTAGCTGTTCCCCCCCTCCCCCCACAGTATGAAGGCCAGCCTGGTGCAGCACCTTTTTGCAAAGGAGTGTTTTGGTGCAATGTGGTTCTAGGGCTGTTTTTGACTCTGCCCCCCCTCCAAGTTAAAGCCTGGTCCAACAGCCCAGGCCAGGCACACTGCAGGAGCAATAAGACACCAGGCCAGCTAGGATGGGGAGCACAGGGCCTCAAGAGGTTTGGAGTGCAGGGTAAGGGTGCCTGGGACTGGATTGGGGCAGTTGCAGCTTTCCATAGCATAGTAAGCAGCCCCACGGATTATGATTCTGGGGTTGCTTGCCACTCTGCACATCAGAGTGCAGGATGGCTAAAAGGGCAAAGATGGAGAGGAGATAGCAGGTGGGGGAATTGGAGGCAGACCCTTAACCTACGGAGGCTATCGTAGGAGCTGGGTGGGACTAAGCCCAGAGTGGCTTGGATAGAGATAGCTACTCACTTCTCAGTTAATGACAGCAACAAGGATTGCCATGATTATAGTTGCTAAGCAATGCAGTTACATGACATCTACCCTGTTTTCCCCAAAATAAGACATCCCCTGATAATAAGCCCAATCGGGCTTTTGAGTGCATGGCAATAAGGCCAAGAGCTTATTTCAGGGTTCAAAAAAATATAAGACAGGGTCTTATTTTCGGGGAAACACGGTAGCTTCACAGCTGCATTGTTTACAATGGAAAATCCAATCCTAATCGTGGTCATAGGTTACAGGAATACCTGTACTTTCCCCTAGAACTATAACTGGGCATTTTTCTAGTAGGAGAAGAAATTCTTAGCTCTTTTGTTCATTATCCTTGCTACAATTCTGAATTCAAAATACAGAATTACAGAGCTGTTTTAATTGCTCTTCTGAATATGACCTGTAAAGGATGATCCTCAAAAAGACAGTCTCCAGCTGAGTCTTGGAAGATGGAGGCTCCTTTGCAATCTGTGCTCATTTTGTAATGCTACCAGTTGGGATAGAAATGCCAGCCCTTCGTACCCTTCTATTGCTGTTAAATACCTCTTGAACTTGATCATCTGAGCTTGCACCTTCTCCTAAAACAGCAGGGAGTGATCTTCAGAAAAGAGAATTCATGGTAAAAGCAAACTCCTTGTTCTTTGGAGCTGTCATTTTCATGCGCCAGCAATTAACCACTCGGAAGAACAAGGGAATGAATGTATCTTCCCCTTTTCATTGTAGTTTTGTTTGTGTAAAATGTAAATGAGGGGACAGATGTAGAAGCATCAGCCTCCTAATAGCTTTTCCTAAACAACACCACAGGCTGCCCAAGTAGGAGTGAGGCAGTCTGCTGGAGCCTATTGTGATGGGGAGAGCTCAGCGAGAACAATCCTCCGTTATTTCCATTACTGCCTCTTATTTGTCTTCTAGGGAAAGAAATTTGACTGCTCAAAGGCATCATGCAATCTTCATTCACAGAGCTAGGTAGATACCTGTGGGGAAATGTGTTCCCCTGCAGATAATATTCACAGACGGAAGGATTCCATTCAGGAGAGTGATTCAGTCAGCTGCACTAAGACTGCTTTTGCTTTCATGCTGAGTGGGGGAAAAAGGTGCTTCTGTTGTATGCCTTAGCTCGGCTTTTTGGTAACACATTCTATTGTGATCTTGCCTCTCTGTGCATTTGTGGTATTCTATCCTTTCTATGCACTTTGCCTCTGTGGCTAATAGAGAATCTGGTAGAGCGTTTCTCTTCTGAGATTTCACAGAAATCTGTTGCTGACTTCCTTGGCCTCTTTTCTTTGCATATATTTACATTTATGGTAACCCTTTCCTGGGTGGAAAAGCAGTGCAAGAATCTTCTTCTTCTTCTTCTTCTTCTTCTTCTTCTTCTTCTTCTTCTTCTTCTTCTTCTTCTTCTTCTTCTTCTTCTTCTTCTTCTTCTTCTTCTTCTTCTTCTTCTTCTTCTTCTTCTTCTTCTTCTTCTTCTTCTTCTTCTTCTTCTTCTTCTCCTTCTCCTCCTCCTCCTCCTCCTCCTCCTCCTCCTCCTCCTTCTCCTTCTCCTCCTTCTCCTCCTCCTCCTCCTCCTCCTCCTCCTCCTCCTTCTCCTTCTCCTTCTCCTTCTCTTCTTCTTCTCCTTCTCTTCTTCTTCTTCTTGTTCTCCTCCTCCTCCTCTTCTCCTCCTCCTCCTCCTCCTCCTCCTCCTCCTCCTCCTCGGAGCGGCAAGAGGGAAGGCAAGGCGACCGCGACTTTCTCCTCCTCCTTGCGGGGCTCATTGAGTTAGTTTTGCAAGCTCGCCCGAGGTTTGCACGGCCTTTGGCTTTTGTGCAGCAAGCCCCCCTCTTCCTCCTCCTCCTGCGTAGCTCTAACATGTGCAAAAGCAGGGAGAACTGTTGGGCTGACCCCCCCCCCCCCCCCCGCCGCCCCCCCGCGCGCCACCCCTTCTTCTTCTTCTTCTTCTTCTTCTTCTTCTTCTTCTTCTTCTTCTTCTTCTTCTTCTTCTTCTTCTTCTTCCATTTTCAGGAGTAGAGTGTGCTTTTCTTTCTCTTTTTTAGATGTTTTAATGTCTAAAGATCCGTCTTAGGCCCAGTACTCTTCAATATCTTCATAAATGACTTCGATGAGGGAATAGAAGGGGGGAACTCATCAAATTTGCAGATGACACTAAGCTGGCAGGAATAGCCAACACCCCAGAAGACAAGCTCGGGGTCCAAAAAGATCTTGACAGACTTGAACAATGGGCCCTATCCAACAACATGAAATTTAATGTGGAGAAAAGCAAGGTTACACCTAAGCAGGAAAAACTCATATTGTTCATCACTTTTTCATTAACTCTGACAGCCTGCCCACCTTCAAGAATTAGCTACTTAATATAGATAAAAAACCATTTAGTACAAAATTCCTTGTTTAAACTCCATCCTTTCTTTCATTCTTTTTATTGTAACTATTGCAGGATAACTTAGTTCATTAACAGGAACATGTTTTATATCTCATCTGAGTTAATATATGATTTCCCCCCTTACCCCTTGAAACACAATTC
The DNA here is from genome assembly GCA_003457575.1 of Thermophis baileyi. Lineage (NCBI taxonomy): Eukaryota > Metazoa > Chordata > Lepidosauria > Squamata > Dipsadidae > Thermophis > Thermophis baileyi. The sequence goes on from QLTV01001682.1 coordinate 3,866,721, forward strand.
CATTACTGAACTTTCTTTGTTCTTATTTGTCTGAAGAATGTGATATAGGACAATTTTGTTATTAGCACATATCAGACAAATGAACTGTGTGTAATTATTATAGAATATTATTTACATCAGGAAAAGATATATGCCATAATTTCAGGCTCATAATGTCTGAAAGGACAGACAATTGTCCAGATAATCAGTTTAATAATGCCAAATATATTTGATTGTCAAACTAATCAGTTTTATGAAAGAATGTTTAAAAACAATGTAACTCCATTGAGCAGAGGAAAAAAATTTTCTCATTGTATATGCATAAAATTCAGAAATAGTCCTTTTATGAACAAAAACAGTTTACTAAGGTGAAAATGCACCTTTTGCATGGAGTCCATTCTGATGAATATTGACAAAGAACTGATAGAGAATTATTTAATTTATAAGTCTGAAATTGATGTTTTTTTCTGAAAAAACTTTAAATGTCAATTGGAAGCTTTGCCAATTCACGTTCTTCTTGTTGTTTACTTTTTTAAATGTAAGATGCCAGAGGAAGGGAACTTTAACTTTAACTTTTAACTTTTATTTGCATTTCTATGTTGCCCAACTCCCAAGGGACTCTGGGCGGCTTACAACAAATACAAAACTTAGTAAAATATAACAAAGCATTATTAAAAAAATACATAATAAAAAGCATTTAAAAGTAATTAAAAAACCCATACACAACTTTTCATGGCCGGATCTCGCCAAATTGCAGAAGCGAGATCAACGGCCCCAAGCCTGCCGGAACAGCCAGGTCTTCACCGCTTTCCGGAAGGCCAGCAGGGTGGGGGTAGTCCGGATCTCAGGAGGTAACTGGTTCCAGAGGGCCGGGGCAGCCACAGAGAAGGCCCTCCCCGCGGGCCCGCCAGCCGGCACTGTTTAGCTGACTGGACCCGGAGGAGCCCAACCCTGTGGGATCTTACCGGTCGCCGGAAGCTATGTGGTAGGAGGCGGTCTTGAAGATAACCTGGCCCTGAGCCATGTAGGGCTTTAAAGGTAATAACCAACACTTAAACACAAAGTATATCAGATGATAAGAATAGGCTACCTTTTGTGGATTGGAGGTTTTTAAGAATCTCTTGACTTATCATGGACAAAGGAGAGATAAAAGAGAGAATGTTACTCTGTATTGAAATAGTAAAGAAATTAAAGAGAAATGGTGGAAATAGATATGGACTGAAAGTGTTCTAGTTGGTATTGTGTGCTGGCTGGAGAATCAACAAGCAGTGATTGTAGAAAATCATGAGCAGAACGGGCAGCAATATTGTGGAAAAGCAAGAAATTGTTTTCCATAGAACCATAAAACCTAAGCTGGCATAGAGTAGTGAATGAATGAATTCAATAGACCGGATTCCAGCAGCCACCACAAAAGCAGTAGAAGGTAAACCTGTAGACTTGAAGAAAAAACAGAAGCTCTGAGTGGCTGTCATCAAACTCCAAAAAGGTGTTTAGGGAAAAGAAAAAGGATGACCAACCACCACCCCACCCCCCAAAACCCCAATGAAGAATTGGTGTCATCAGATATGTTTTTATGACAATATTATATTTATATTGAATATATGTTGGCAGTCTTTGATATATTTAATAATTTTTGTAATGTTTCAATTGTGGTTTACTATATATGAGGGGATCAGCAATCATTTTATTGTAAGGGTAAGATCCTGCTTATCGTCTGCCTTCACAGTTGATAGGTCTGTAGGCCAAGGAATGCAGCACAGATGTTAGACAATGCTGGCCTGCCAGCAAGGAGGTAACTTATAGGACGCCACTGCTGCCCGGGATGCCTGCCTCATACCCATCCCTTACTCTGGGAGTTTGACTGCCCCTGGCCCTTCTTAACTTGCATGGTCGCGTAAAACCAGGTGGGCCAGGCTTGGCTCATAGGCGATAGTTTGCTGATCTCTGGTATGTTCTGTATGTTTTGCTACAAGATGCTTGGAATCACATACAATCGTTTGTAATAAATAAGCAAACAAACTGCAAAAGTTAGACGATTATAGTGGAGCAAGGCAGGAAGAAAGAAAAGATTCAAGACATGGAACATATGCAACACTTAGGAACCATCTGGATTTAATAAAAGCTCTATTCTTTATAGAAAAGGTGCTTGGAGATTATTATTTATTTGAGATATATAAGACAATTTCATTTCTTATTGTCACGCAGGAGATTTAGACTACCGTAGAGGGGATACATTTAGGACTGTTGGAATCAGATCCTTCATAACTGGATTCCTAGTTATTAAAAGCAATAGCTCTGCTTACCATCTGTCCTATTTTAAAATATTTTTTCTTAATCCACTTTTCTTTTGATTACATTTAATGATATGCAGTATGTTAGTCTAGGTTGCCCATTTATTTTGTGCAGCTCTGTCTTGGAATAAAATGAATATATCTACAGAAGCAGAGTAATAAACGAAAGTTAAGAACCATTTTTAAAAAAATGAGTTTTTTGGGGAGAATTGATAAAAGGCTGTCCTACTCAACCCCATGAAATTTTAAATCTTAAATACAGTTAATTTTAAAGCAGTAGAATGCTAATACATGTTAGCAGTTAAATTACAAAGAAGTTGCTCAGTTCTTGCTTTGGTTATCTGGTATCTTGCTCTACTTCTTTTGTGAATGGATCATCTGCTATTTATATGGGAAATTGAATGGTTGACCTTCAAACTTTAGCTCTTACTCCTACAGCAGATTGAAGGTTTCCTGTTAAGAGAACTTAAGCCTCAGAAACACACCTGAGGTATCCTGACTGCATTTGCCTTCTAAATGAACTGTTGTAAGTTGAGGACTACCTGAACAGATTGTAAGTCACTTTTTCCAAGGTTGTCATAACTTTGAATCATTGTTAAATGGTTCAAATGGTTAAATGGTAAGGTGAGGACTACCTGTATCCTGTGAGTGGTTATCAAAGCTGACTTTATTTTTATTATTGCTACATCCCTTGGGAGACTGTGTCTATAGTTTAATACATACAAAAGAATGCTTTTGTGTAGTTTGAATGCTTTTTAAAGCATTCAGCACATTTCTCCCTTTTTATGATAATCCAGTAAGAATACATTTCTTGGTGCTAATGGAGTTCTTCAAAATATTAAAATTGTTCCATTTTAATGTAAGATTTTTTTTGTTAGCTAATCTGAACTGCATTATTTTAAGATTTGATTTTAGGAGAAGCATTTGGTGTTTTTTTTTCTTTAACTGTCTCTCCCTTATTCTTAATGCCATTTATTTTTTGTGATGATTTGATCCATATGTATGGCAGTTATATTTATTGGGTTATGGTATAAATAACATATTAATCCTCCTTTTGCTTACAGAGGGAACCTAATAAGAATTTCTTAGTATCTTATATGTCCATCAACTCATTTGTATTGAAGGTAGTGACCCAGTTATCTGTTCATATTTGCCCAGTCAGACTGTTAACTAGTAGTATGTAGTAAATATTGGAGGTTAGCTTCTCTTTAAAAAAATAATCCATTAATGGGAGGATTAAGAATTAGGAAAGTTGTATTTGCACAACTCTACTATCATTACCACTCTATCAAGATGCATATTTTTGTATTTTCTATGAGAATAGCTTTGAGCTATTAAACTTTCAGTAAGCTGTCATCTATCATTTTTCTTGTCTTAGTATTTAAGTTTTTAAAGTACTGAAACGAAAACGCTTAAATTCTAAATGAGCCTTTTTTCTTTTTCTGAAAAAAGGGGTTAATATATATATATATATATATATGGGGTATGGAATATTTTTATCCTATTGTATACTTACAAAGGCAATGTAAAATAAGCATAATTAGAATGTCCGTGACTATTTTTTTTAAATATTAACCTGCCAGTTATGTCAATAATCTGCCAATTATCCTGGCTCTTGAAGGAACCAATACATTTCTTATGTTGGTTTTCTGAGTTGTTAGGCTTAGATTGCTTTGACAATTTCATCTGAGTATTTTAGTTTTCCACACAGTATTACCAACTGCTCTGAAAGGAAGGATATCAGTAAAACAGATGCTGGGGAATTTTGCCTCATGAGTTGGCTCGAACTAGACTGTATTTTTAGCTAGCAGACCATACAAAAGTTTGCTGACTCCTGATCTAAGAAATAAAAGGTACACAATTCCTTAACTTTACACATATACAGTTCTCACCAATAGGTTAGAAGCTTGTGATACATTTACTTTGAAATAAGCTCCCTGGAATGCTGTAAGAATAAACAATATTATTTTAATATTAATATAGTTGGTTTGTTTTGAAAACTTCAAACTTAGCAGAGTTATTTTTTTTAACAGTGTAGACATAACTTTCTTTACTGTCTTGCTATATTCTGTTAAGGAAGGAGAAAACACTATCCATCTATCTTTACTACTAAGAAGGTTTCTGAGTTTTTATTTCTGAACAGAGTGCAATGACCTTCCTTTGTTAATATAGCCACACCAACCTCTTTGGGTGAGATTTTCTCATATCTTAGAACAACTATGCTAAGCATAAATAGATTGCTGGATCAGACCTATCTACTCTCTACAGCAAATTCTCCTGAGAACGAAGACAAGCTTCATTTTGCAGCTGTTGTAGAATTTGAAAAATGAGATGAGGTAATAGAGATAGGATTTCCATAGTTGTATGTGAATCTTAACCAGAAGTTACTAATGCAGAATGTAAGATAATGTAAAGGGAAAAACTGTTTTGCCTCAAAACTGTTGTGTTTATGAATCTTTTTTATTTCCAGTTGCCTTATTCTTACTTTAGATCTCTGCTTTAGATCTCTGAAATACAGAAACATACAAGTTCTCCAGTGTAGTTGCGGGATAGTCCAGGAATGGGTTGCTACAGTCTGATCTGCCTAGATACTGAGTCATAATTTTTGGCCACGCCTCCCTGCCTCTCTCCACATGCCCAGTTTCCGACTCAGTTGATCTGAAGAAGAGTCACTTTTGCAAGCTCCTGTTGCAAACCATTCCTGGACTTCTAGGATCAGGTTTTATTTTCCTATTTCGGCCACTCTCGCATTCCACCCGAGTTATTCAAATTAATTGCAGTTCTCCTTACCTCTGGAGACATCAAACCGTTTCACAGCATCGGCTGGCATTGAAATATGCGTGACTAAGGGAAATCAGTATAATGGAAGATCTTCTATTTTTGCAATAACCTTACCTTTTCCATTATTATTAGGGTCATGTTTTTTTATTAGCTCAAAGCATTAACAGTGACTTAAATAAGCATTTTATATTTTTTTAAAATCTAGTTTCCAATGTTAGAGAGAAATGTGAATCTCTGCTGCAAATGTTAACTATAGAAGAATAAATAACTAGTAATAAACACTGAAATAAAGTAGTGCTTTTAAAATAATCTAGTACTGAAGTTTTGGCCTAGCTCCTTTGTGCTTTCAAGTGCATAGATACCTACAATGCTGTTACTTTTTGGGATAAACTGATATGTAAAGCAAAACAATTAAAAAGTAATATAAATAAATTAAAGGTAGGAAATCAAAGGAAAAAAAATCCTAACCAAATTTAGTTTATACAAACAGTATTCTGTATACCTCTCCATATTTTTATATTCTTGCAAACCATCCTTCTGCCACACCCATTAATTCATATATTTCATTTTGTTCTTAAACATCTTACCTCTTCCTTTGCAAGGTCTCATAAACTGCAAAGCTTGTGAATAAATTATTTTAGTTTTATTTTTTATTCTATATTGCAGTTTAGTTTTAAATTGTATTTTTGAACTTTGTAATGCTTTGACCCTTTCTCCCTCTGAACAAAGGAAGTGAAAAGTTGCAAAATGATAAGAAAGGATCATATAATTCATGTAAAACTACATGAGGCATGCTTCAGATGTCTTGCTTGCAGGAGGTCTTAAAGTGTATGCTATTGATCTGGTACCTAATGATCTGAAGAGAAAAAGAGTATGAAGAATGAAGAGCAGCCTGTTTTTCTCTGTCGATCTGTGTACTTTTGCTGCCAATGTAGACTTGCTGGTTTGTACAAAGTACTATCTCAGATTCTGGTGAATCTAATTGAGAGAGAATGTTTTGGTTCCTTCTGTAAATTCAGTAAATTCTGGCTACTATATAAAAATGATATGAAGCAAAGAAGCATTTCACATAATGTTAAATACGATATTGTGTTAGTGTTTTTATTAAGTTGTGTCCTAATCCTTTGAGGAAGGTTACAAAGGTGAAAAGACAACCCAATAATTAATTAAGTTATAAGGAAATTGTTTTACTTCAGTATTTACCGTGATTAGTTTAGGAGGAAGAATCCTGAATCTGACCTTGCTGTGAAGAATTAATAATTAAAATGTCCCCCTTTTTTCCCCACTGAAGGGACAATGGAGACAGGTCAAGACACCGAGCCCCTCGGAATGCCCGTATGTCTGCACCATCCCTTGGACGCTTCGTCCCAAGGTAAGAGCTATATAACTAATGCATGTAAGAAATGTTCTATCTATTACTCAGGTCTTTATCAGGTTCACAGCAGTTTTAACAGTATTCTTCTCCCCTTTTTAGACGCTTCTTGTTGCCTGAGTATTTGCCTTACGCTGGGATTTTCCATGAACGTGGACAGCCTGGGTTGGCCACTCACTCCTCTGTCAATAGAGTTTTAGCAGGTAAGTCTTCCCTATTTTTGACTGTAATATTGAAATATTGAAATAATTGAATCAGGCATAATATGAAAACCAAACTCTGCTGTGGTTCTATTGTCTGTTCAAACTAGAATATATTTCAACGTGAGTGACTAAATCCACACAGATACATTTTTTGTAGGTACTATGAAATAAGGTACAAGTGATGAATTTCTAGAATGGAATCCAAAAAGAAGATGGGCAAATATTTTAAAGCCTCCATTTCTAAGTGGTCCTGTTCCTTCCTTCCTTTTTAAAATTAACATTCTGACAAGCTAATGATTAGTTTGTTCCAGGTTCCTTTAATTCAATTATAGGGTGCCTTGTTCATATTCTGGTTTGTAAAGTTTCATAAGAACAGTTCAGATTCAATTAGGATTCTAATAGATGCATATTCAAATTTTGGCAGCATCTGCTTATGGTGTTCAGGAAATTGTAGAGTTTAAGTGAGTGGGAAGGAGGCAAATAAAATAGGACCCTGCCTGGAAATTAAATTTTCTTATGACAGATTTTTAAAGAGGTGATTTGAGGAACATAAGTTGACCTTTGTTCAATACCAGATGTGAAGATGATTTAATAGTTTTTGTGCACTTGGATTTTAAAAGCACTATGTTCAAGCGTGTCTATATATTCCACTTTCTGAATTGCGTTAAAGTAAAAAGTTGAGAAAAATCTATTGTAAGTTGAACAATAGAAGAATATGTAGTTAATGTGAATTATGTGAATATTCATGTACCAAATTAGATCTGGAAAAGATTTAGAACAGTAATAATTGTCTCCAACGTAATTATTATATATGATCACAAAATATGATATTATTAAGTCTTCATCAACAGACATTGGCGATGGCTAGAAACTATTGACTTCACAATCTCTTTGGCACTAAGACTTCATATTTTGTAAGTTTTATGTTCTTGAACAAAGAAAAAATGTCTTATTTGGAAAAATCATGATAAAGCCCTTTCAGATTTCATTTGTTTTAATATTTTTAGTATTTAAAAGCATCATATAATCTGCATTATTTCTTACACATTTATCTTGTTCTGGAACATTTTGAAAATTATACTTAGCTCATGTGGTCTGTCTTTTCAAGTTCTAAAATCTAAGTTCAATGTATATGGTTGTCTGAGTCCACAAAGAGATAGGATAATTATCCATTATCACAAGCCAGGAATCAATGACCCTGAATGTGAAGAAGTTGCTCCCGAATGACATGTGGAGTGTTCAGTCTCAGGAGACATAAAGAACATAGGCACCACCTGAGCATATGAAAAAGTCAGGTGATGATCATGATCATGTAAAGTTTCCCAACCCACCCACCCCCTGCCCAGCAACTAGAAAGGAGAGGAGAGCAGGGATGTTCTGAGGCAAATAAATATTTTGATTAGAGACAGCTGACTACATCCTGATTTAAGGGGCAACCCTGACCTCTGATCCCTCGGAAGCAACTGTCTGGTCCCTGCATGATGTTTGTTTGGACTTTTCTTGTGGAATTCTGATCTCTGGATTGGCTGACAACCAGAGGTGGGCTTCACATAATTTAACAACTGGTTCGCCTAGTGCAGAACCGAAAATGTGAGCTTGCACACGGCTTCAAACACGACGATTTCATGCGCGCAGCTTCCAGCACACCTTCTCGAGCAGCCACGGTGAGTAGAGTGGGCGAGGCACAGAAATAAGCTGTGCTGCATGGGCGGGGCGAGCGAGCCAGAGAGTAAGATATATAGGACGGAATAGCGCCAGAGCAGGTGGGCGGGCCCAGCCAGTGGTCGGAACTACCGGTTCACCTGAACCGGTCCGAACCGGCAGCAGCCCACTTCTGCTGACAACCCTGATTTGACTTTGAGAATCTGGGACTGGATTTTGACTATTCTTCTGTGTGCTTTTCCGAAAAGCAACCATTCATGCCAACTATTTTCAGAGGCTCTGTTTTGGTTTGCATTCCTTGTCTGTTGTTATCTTCTTGTAAACAGTAAACTACCAGTTATCAGCAACTGTGTCTGTGTGCATGTGCATTTAAAATCAGAAGTAGGATAGCCATTATCGTTTAGTAGGCAGGAGATAATTACTGATACATTCTCCTCCCCAACTCTCCAAATACTTCAGTTCTACCTTAAGTTGTTTGCTAGAGATATCCCCCCCCCATTATGTAACTTCCTGCATCATATTTAAAGAGGAAGACACCTTTTTTGATCATTAGAAAGAACTTCATTAAGCATGGCAATAAGTCTCTGAGATTCTAAGCACCTCTAAGCCAGTGCTGTCTGAAGGAGAGGCCTGTAGCTTTTAGTGAGATGCAGCCTTTCCTTTTCTGTGTTGGATTCTGAGTTAGGTGGAAATAGCTCACTGGGAGGTGATAATTTGCTGCCAGGCAACACAGCAGATTTTTTTGCAGTTCTGCTTTGTTGGTTTACATCTGATTTTACTCCCCATTCTGAACACTATTGCTCCTTTTGTAGGTAGCCATTTTTATTACTTCTTTTGAAATCAGTCTTTTATCTTTAGTATGTATGCTCATAAAGAACATTTTAAAAGTTTAATACTTCTAAATACTTTAATACTTTAAAAGGACATTGTAGCACATAGATACACATTTATTTACTGGGCAAATTATGATAGACATCCCAAATATGAAAAGATTGCTATGAAATACAATAACAAGGCTGTTGATCAATATGATCATGTTAGACCTTGCTTAAAGAACTTGGTTTCTTCACAGTTTTAATCTAAGCATAGAAGAATTGCTGTGCGTGGCCTTTGGGGCTCTAAATGTCTTACGTAATCTTGGTTTTAGGTTGCAGCTATATTCTGTTCAGTAATTTGGAATTTTAGCAATTACTTTATATTTAATTGTGATTAACTTTATACCTTTCATTATATTTTGTTTAGCTTATTTTAATTTTTGAATTTCTAGAATATTTGAATTGTATTTTTGCTTTATTTTTAAGTACTGGTATACATTTATTTTTTTATCTCTTTTCTTGATTTCATCTTTTAAATTATTATGACACAGGCATTAACTTATGATAGCAAAGTAGTGAGTCATGCCACTTTCAAAAAGTCCTATTATGTTTTGTGCTCATCTTGTGAAAAAGTCATTTTGTGATTTCCTGGGTATTCTTTTACAAAGGTCATCATAATACATTAATGTTCATAGTGGAAACTCATTGTGGAAACCTCTTCAATCCAAATGTAATGTATAGCAATCTGAAGGTGATTTTATTAATCTTAGAACATACCCCTCTCTAAATAATATATGAACTGCTTTAGCTGTCTTTAATCCAAACAGTGAATATATTCATGTAGGTTCTATATTACACATTAATATTTGATTTGACTAGATGAAGATGTTTAACTGTTAAACATTATGGGGAAAAGTGACAGAATAGATTTCTTGAGTGTACATATGTGGAATATATTGATCTTGAAACCATGGTTTGCATTAGCATTTGAAACCAGGAAATCTCACCTAGGATTTGATTTGATTTGATTTGAATGTATACATGGCCACTCATCTTAAGCATTTTATCAATGCAATGCAATGCAATTGCATATACAGCATCGTTACCACAATCCTGGGCAATACACAAAACAGTAAAAACACCCACCCACCCCAGCCCAATAATCAGGAAAACTTTATAAAAATCTTATAGCACCCTGGGGCATCAGTCTCTCATACATTCCGTGGTTGCACAGTGGTTAGAATGCAGTACTGCAGGCTAACTCACTGTTCATTCCAGGAGTTCAATTCTGAACGGCTCAAGGTTGACTCAGCCTTCCATCCTTCCGAGGTCGGTAAAATGAGGACCCAGATTGTTGGGGGCAATATGCTGACTCTGACCGCTTAGAGAGGGCTGTAAAGCACTATGAAGCGAGGGGTCCTTGGTGCTCTTTGAGCTTGCTTGTTTTCTTGCAGATGTTTCATTACCCTAACTAGGTAACATCATCAGTGCTAGTAAGGAGTGCTGCTTGCTGTCAGTTTATATTCTGGTGTCTTGCCTGTCTGTGTGGGTGAGGGTGGTCTTATAGATTCTTTGGTTGGGCGCTTTGCTAATGGCGCTTTGGCAGTTTCTTGATTGGGGTATTGCTTACTTGATTGTTGGTCTGAAGTTAACCTTGGGGTTAATCTGTGCTGATCTGAGTGCTGATTACTGGTGGAGAGGTGCTGGAGTCTTTTTCTCTTTGGGCTGGTTGATTGTCTCTTTTGCATAGTCTATAGATGTTGTTAATGTCTATGTGTCTATTGATGGCTGATTTGTCAGAGTGCCAGGCTTCTAGAAATTCCTTGGCATTTTTGGACTTGGCCTGGTCTAGGATTGTCACATTTTCCCAATTGAAAAATGCCAGGGAATTTCTAGAAGCCTGGCACTGACAGCAAACAGCACTCCTTCCTAGCACTGATGATGTTACCTAGTTAGGGTAATGAAAAGAATTCAAGAAAACAAGCAAACTCAGAGAGCACCAGGGACCCTTCATTTCAACCCTTAGCTACAAATATTATCCTTTATTGGCACTATGAAGCGATATATAAGTCTAAGTGCTATTGTTATTCCATCTTATTAGATTGCAGCCTCATTTTATCTTAAAACTTTTGGAAAGAGCCAACTCTTCAACACCTTCTGAAAGGTGGGGGGAGGTCTCCCAGATCTCTGGGGAAGGGTGTTCCATAGGGTAGAGGCAGCTGTGGAGAAGATGCACATCTAGGGCTCACTAGATGTAAAGAGCAAAGGAAATTAGTTAGCCTGGAATCATTATGATGGCAAAAGGGCTAGGATCCCCACCCACCCCCTTGCATTCCTTGGAGCCTTATTTAATTGTAAGACTGGGGAGATTTCTGTATTATAGGCAGAACATAATAAAGTAGTTAGCTTGAATTCTGCATATGTGCATCTGGTTGTCCGTGCCTGACAAGAAAGAAGAGCTTCTACCATGGCAGTGGTCGAATAAAAGGGACCTGAATCCCAAGCAATAATGTAATGTGAGTAAATGTTTCAGGTAAGCCCCTACGTAGTTTACACAAAGAGGAAGGGAGAGAGGGGAAAGTACATTTATACTTACAAGATTCTGTTACTGGAGTTTTAATAATAAAAAGTAGTAATAGGCCTTTGTTTCCTAGGCTGATCTGCCTTGGAGAACTTACACTGAATGACAACATTTTAGGGAAGGGACCTGCAGAGGGGGGCATCCTATCTGACTTGTGGAGGGATGGTTAGATATCCCTAGGGAGAGGTGCTCCCACAAGTAACATTATTGATTCCATGCTATTTAGAGCCTTAAAAGTGATAACCATCACCTTGAATTGTACCCATTGCAGCTTGCACACTAATGTTGTAATATGGACAAACTCTGGGGAAACCAAAACAATGTGCGCTGCCGCATTCTGGACCAGTCCTGGATCACCCAAATAATTTTGGGAGACTAACAATATAGACCAATAAAGCAAATATACAACTTAAAAATCAGCTATAGTAAATACAAAAAACAAAATTTGGGGCACCTCATACACCATTCTCATTCCCAAATTTGCCTGTGTAGGATTTTGCTAACAATCGTACCGCTAACATTTGATGGCAAAGGCCAATAGAGTAGAGTTTTTGGTGGGAGGCTGTTACTGAGGGCAGGTATCACAACAGATAATATTGTCATCATTTTCATTATGTAATAGCAGCTAGGAACATTTATTAGGAATACTAGGTTTAAACTTAACTTTTCTGAAAATGTAAAAAGACAATTGCTTGCCTTTTATGTAAGCTACTCATTTAGACAAAAGGCTTATAAATCATTCTATCTTGATAGCAATTAGAACTGGTGTTTAAACACCTTAGGTAAATGGACAATTAGTGGCAGTACACTGGCTTTTGCTTCAGTAATTAACCCAATTACCTTTCACATTTTTCTTTAATGATGAAAGTGAATATGTTAACATGCTGGTTGAGTTGCCTTGGAAACCATATTCCAAGCTGTTCTTCAGACCTGAATCGAATAATATTTTTCCTGCACACAGTCCCCTTTGGGACCTTTTTTATTTTATTTATTTTATTTATTTATTTTTGACTTGGAGAGTGTATAGTACACATAGCATTTAGAAGGTAATCTCCTGTGCTGGGTATCCTAAAGGAAACTCATTCTAGTCAGGCACATCCCACTTTGGCAATATTTTTCTCCATTGTTTTAAGGAGAATATTGACAATTGGAACATGTCCAAGAGAGTAATATGGCAGGGGACCTCAGAGTGACATTCTCAACATGTGGAGCTGGATTTGTTTGACCTGATAATGAACTGCTGAGAAATGATACTTCACTCTCTGCAGATACTTCGAAGGCAGCCGTATTATAGATGTAGATCAAATTTGTTTATTGTTGTTCCAGAGAAATGGTCAAAGTACAGAAGGAAGAGTTTATGTAAACTTTAGGGGCAATTGTTAAATAGAATCAGTTGTTTGACATTGGACCAGATTGCTTCTCAGACTCTGAAAACTTTCTTCTATGTTATTAAGCAGAGGCTGGATGGCACTTATTAGGGATAGTGGATTTCTTGCTTTGCTACAGCCATTGGACTGGATGAACCTCTTTCTGATTCTGATCTTGTGTAATTCTGTAAGTAATATAAACTTCTATCTGCTGAATTGATCTAGATCAGGGCTGTCAAACTCCTGGCCCACGGGCCAGATGCGTCACGCGCTGGCCACGCCCACTCCCGGTTTAGCAAAGGGGAAGAAAGTCCCGATACATCACGTGATGCTGCCGTGATGACGTGAGTTTGACACCCCTAATCTAGATGGGCATATTTTGAGATAATCTTTGGAAAACAAATCTCAAACTTTTTCTGTAGTAATGTTGACATATCAGTAACTTTAGTACTAGTGTTCCTATGTTATACAAAATTGGTCCTACTGTTCCTTTTTAAAATGATCAATTTGGGTGATGAACCAGTTTTATATTTGTGAAGAGCTAAGAGAAGCCATCTCCAATGGATTAGAAATATTTTTAATAAATAAGTGCTATCAAGTTAAATGTTTTTATAAGGTTTTTAAATGTTTATATATATATATATATATA
>QLTV01001682.1:3888838-3902400 GCA_003457575.1 Thermophis baileyi
TCCAGGAGGCCGAAAATCAGCTGGCCAGCACGCACATGTGCGCTGGAGCTGACATAGGGCAATGCCTAGCATGCCCTCAGATATGGCTCTGCGTCCCACCTGTGGCACGCGTGCCATAGGTTCGCCATCACTGATATAGGGGTTGATAAACATATTAAGGGGACGCGGTGGCTCAGTGGCTAAGACGCTGAGCTTGTCGATCAGAAAGGTCAGCAGTTCGGCGGTTCGAATCCCTAGCGCCGCATAATGGAGCGCCCTACTTGCCCCAGCTTCTGCCAACCTAGCAGTTTGAAAGCATGTAAAAATGCAAATAGAAAAATAGGAACCACCTTGGTGGGAAGGTAACAGCGTTCCGTGCGCCTTCGGTGTTTAGTCATGCCGGCCACATGACCATGGAATCATGTGCCGCGTAATGGAGTGAGCTCCCGTTACTTGTCCCAGCTTCTGCCAACCTAGCAGTTTGAAAGCATGTAAAAATGCAAATAGAAAAATAGGAACCACCTTGGTGGGAAGGTAACAGCGTTCCGTGCGCCTTCGGTGTTTAGTCATGCCGGCCACATGACCATGGAATCGTCATCAGACAGCGCTGGCTCTTCGGCTTAGAAATGGAGATGAGCACCGTCCCCTAGAGTCAGGAACGACTAGCACGTATGTGCGAGGGGAACCTTTACCTTTAAACATATTTTGTCCATAAAAATGTGGAGCAGGTGTCACAAATGTGTAATGTAACTCTGAGATCTCTTTTAAGGATCTTTACCCTTCTGCTTTCTCAGTCTTAAGTTCTGGGAATACAAGATGGGTCTGAACTGCAAATCCCCCTTTCGCAGTACTAAACTTAAAAAAAATCTCAATTTTCCTCCATTTACAGGATAATGATGATGATGATGTTGTCCATTCTTGGCAATTCTATGGGCCAGGTCTCTCCACATCTTCTGATCTTGCACTTCTTCTTTGAGTTTTTCTATGCTCTGGCTGGTATCAACTAGTTTACCGGGATAAGTAGACACAAGCAGTTTAGAATTACTTGGGACTAGTACAAAAAACAGCAGCAGAGTAACAGTATATAAAGGATTTTTATTTTAATATAGTAATTGATTGCGGAATGAGATAATTGAACCAAATTATAGGAAGGCAAGTTCTGTATACCAGTCATTGAGCAGCAAACAGATACCTAAAGGGACAGAAAATGTGAACAAAGTTATTTATTTGTTTGTTTGTAAAATGTATTGGCCACTCTTCTTACCACAGGGTAACTCTGGCCGGCTTAGAATATTACAAAGATAAAACTGTACAAAACCTAGATTATATAAATAAAATACTATAAAGATCCAATTACTTTGATCCAGCACCATTTTTTCCCTTTTTCCCCTTCTTCCCCAAGTGTTCTCTTCTTCCCTTTTTTCCTTTCCCTAGTTTCCCATTGTTTTTATTTTCCTTTGTATTTTATATTCTGATAAACTAATAAAAAATTGTAAACCAAAGATCCAATTACTGAGCCCTGACTAAAAGATGGGAGAGAGGAAGTAGGATGAGAAGGGGGAGAAGATGGGATCTGTTATTAATCTATCCCCCAATGTGAAACTCTTTCATTGGAACCCCAAGCCTGCTGGCAGAGCCAGGTCTTTAAATTCTTGTGGAAGGTCAGGAGGGTTGGAGCCAACCGTATCAGGAGGCAAGATGTTCCAGAGGGCAGGTGCAACAGCAGAGAAGGTTCTTCTCCTTAAACCCACCAGCCGGAATACCCTGGCCCGCAACGTGCCTCTTCTGCCGACACAGCTATGGTGGACCAATCTCAGTGGGATGAGATGGTTCCCATGTGGAGAACTGCCCATATGAGCAAACCGTGCAGAAAACGAGTAAAATGTTTCTACCTAAATTTTCCAGATAGTCACTAGATAGTAACAGACAAATTTAACACCCACCTGGGTTTTGGAGGGATTTTGTTTGTTTGTTTCTGTTTTTGGCCTCACACAATCATTGCATCGCCCTTGTCATGATCAAAATTTGAAGTAGCACAGCAAGGCATAGGTTTTCCCCCCCTCTTTTACTTATTTCTTAACCAAGAATGCTTGGGCAGTAGCAGTTCATTTAAAAAACAGTTTATGTACTTCTCCTTCATGTGAGAACTTGCTCTGTCCTATTTTGCCCAGTTTCTTGCTGGATTCTTTTCATGCAACCTATTTTCCTGCCTGCTTGCTCATTAAGCTGCCTATCAGTGATAGCGCCAGCAATATTTCAATTTGGAAATGTAGATAAATTATGTCTTTATATCAAATTTGATACTTGTTGAATATTCAGCTTTATTTTAGCATTGATTCATTCAAGATGTTTTCTGTTTCTTGCTGGTCATCAAATCTTTTGCTATGCCTATATGTTGTTGCATTTCCACTGATTTTACTAGTATACTGTTCCTAGGAAATTTAATTCATTTTTTTTCATTGTTCCTTCTTCACCATGAGAACTTCTCACTAGGCTCTTTTCACAGCCTGGTGAGAGACCTGCCTAGGCTCCTTCGTATCAGATTTAAGAAAGAATAATAAATTATTCCCTTAATCATTTTTCTTCAGCTTCATATATTTCAGGAAGGGAAAATGATACTACTCTTAGGCACAGTGGCTGGCTTGGAAGTCATTATCATTGATGGTGACCCTTAATGAGTATGGTGTGCTCTCCATAGGCATGAACTCTCATCATTTGTTATATTGTGAGTGCCTTTACAGAAAGGGTTTTATTTAGGTTGTCAGGGACTTCATTTATATTAATGAAGTTCTAGTTCCCATATGAGTACAGGATTAGCTTTAATATCTGCTTGCATTAATATGAAGTCAGATCAGGTAAATAGCAGTTGAGCTGAGCCACGTAACTATAGAAAATTGCAACTGTCAAAGGTAGTTCTTCTGTAGTTTATGGCTTTAGCGAAGATCTTTTTAATTTGTCATGTTTTTATTGTCTGTGTTGTACTAAACAGTTCTTTTTTTTTCTTATTGAGAAAAAGATTAAGTGGCTTTTTTGTTGAAGTGTCTTAATAAACAGTAGTTAAGATAGAAAATAGTGAAATGAAGCTGATAGCATTGAAGTAAATAGCTAGGAAGCTTCATGTGTTTCTGCAGAAAACGGCGACTTGCTTTCTGTCTGAAAGAGCAGCTCTAATATCTTTGTAACATCTTACTAGAGTCTAAACACACTTCTCAATGCTCTTATCTTGTACACCTATTTAAGAAGACAGTAATTTATTAAATGAATCTGGTTGAGACACAGAGAGTAAGAGGGGTAGACCTACAAGGTAGAACTTTTAAAGACTTTTAAAAAATAATAATTCCCCATTAGCTTGGTTTGACTTGGTTAAGGCAACACCGAATTTTATGAATTGTTCAAAAATTATGAAGGTGGTCAGCATAAAGAAGGGAGTAAAGAAAAGACAGTCTATTAACATAATAATCAGAAGGAAGGTTAGATGGGAAATGAAAATGCAGGAAATTCTGAAATATGAATATTTACAGTTCTTCTTGTGAGTACGTAGAGATTTCTGAAAACAAGGTATGAAGGATTTTAAAAGATCAGGGGAAAAAGGGGAGCGGAGAGGAGTCTTTCTATAACATTAATGAAGATGCAGGCAGCCAGACACTGGCATTAAGGGATAGAACCTGATGATTAATCCTTTGATACGTTCTATAACTTATTATACCAGCAATACTCAGTTTTGCATACTACTTCCGTATAAGACAATTCAATTTTTGTAGTTTGAGTTTTGTATATACAAAATACAAGAACTTTTGGCTTACCTGGATATGGCGAAGTGTCACCTTTGACACTTGCTAGGGTAGTAGTTCCCCAAACAGTGCTGATGTGCAACTTTGGAAGTCCTCCTGGATTTGCATTTCCTGCGCCAAAAGCAGGTGGCAGCTGTGTTTGGGGGTGCCCATTCCTGGCCTGGGAGGCTTCCTGGCTGGATTATTGCAACACATTCTACACAGGGTTGCTGTCGTAAGACCATCCAGAAATCACAACTGGTGTGGAAAGCAGTGATGCATACAGTTCTGGATGTTCTATAGATTACCCATTTTGCACCATAGGTGTGTGAGCTATATTGGCCTCCAGAGTTTTTCCCCCTAAGGGAATTCAAGAAGCTGGTTATTATCTTTGAAGCTCTAAAATGATATGAAACATGTTATTTTCTTTCCTGGAGTGTATTTTGCCTATCCACCCAAGTCAGATAGAGTAAGTTCGTTCCAGATCCCTTCCCTTTAAGGTTGTTCTCCAGCGGGACCTAAGAAGTCTGCTTTCTCATTGCTGCTCGTCCCGTTATACATCCTTCCCCTAGAAATCCACCATGAACCTTCCCTCCTCATCTTCCAGAAGATCTTGAAGAGCTGATTCTTACTGTGTGCACTGCGGTAGAATAAAGTTGGAAACTAGTACAATAATATATGGATGTATGGGAAAGTATTATCCTGGGGTACTGGGTTTTTCTCCATAGTGGGTGGAGCTAGCATCCAGGATGGGTTGACCTCGTCCAATCAGCTAAGGACTGAGTCTGTCAATTTTATTGAGGGCTCCGCCTTTGCCTGGAATCCCCAGTTACGACTCAGTACTCGGACTGGATAGACGTGGCCTTGTCATTTCCATTCCTGTCTGCTAGCTGTGTCAGCGTTTCCTAACATCTGAACTGTCAGCGTTTTCCACCATCTGAACTTGAGAGTGTTCCCCGGTTACCCACCTGTCATCCAGAGTACCGGGAGGATCACGGTGAAGAGCTTCGGCTCAAACTGCTGCAGCGGTTGCCCGTGCTGTTAGTGGCATTGAGCTTCGCAAGGCTTGGCCTTGCGCTCTGTCACTGGAGCTAAGCGCTCCCTTTTCAGCTCTGACTACAGCACCTGCTTAGGGGCTTCGGCTCCGTTTCGGGAAACGCAGCGTTGGCCTGGGGAGCTTTCACGCTCCCCCTCCCCGTGTGTCAACTTGTGAAGTCGGGAGGTTTCTTCAGTGCTGAGAAGAGGCTGTGCGCAGGAAGTCCAAACCAATTCAAGCTAGCCAGCCCAGTGCGGTCACAGGAGTCAAGCGCTTGAGCGACCTGGCCAACTTGGGGGGGGGGTTACCCATTCGCCACTTTTCTGCCTTCTTGCCCGGCCTGCTGAAGAGGTCCATCGCTGGAGCCTCGTACTCGTGCGACTTGGGCAATCGTCGGAGCTGCCTAGCGCGTCTTCCCTTGTCAGTGCCATTGCACCGACCGGACCAACAATCAGATGATCTATTAGCGCGTGGAGCAGCGGAAGACCAAACGCGGCCGATTCCTTCCAACGGCTTCCCTTGCCTCGGCTCGTCCGATTGCCAGGGGGCTTTTCTAAGGCATTTCGGCTCCAGCGGCCATTTTGCCCGTCACTCAGTCTTCGCTCTGACAGGCGGCCATTTTGCCTTCTTGCTGAGGCGAAAACCACTCACGCAGCCATTTTGACGTCACAGCCTCCGGCCAGTTCTGACGGGTGGCCATTTTGAACACAGGCGGCCATTTTGTGCACTATTTCAAGCCGGATTATACACACGGCCATTCAATTCGCCACGGAGGCTCTGTGATCACTCAGTCGACCATTCTGTCCAACCATTCCAGGCGGAATTTTCCTCAGGCCCTGAGTTATCTGGTCAAGATGTCTGAAGCCTCTAAGTCAGGCAAGAGGCATTCCAAGTTGGCGCCTCCTCCATTGGCTGAACCGCAGCCTTCCACTTCCAAGGCAGCAGATGCCAAGGATTCTGAACGGTCCAAAAGGTCCAAGGCCACGGAGCGTGATGAACGCCGGCGAGACAAAGCTATTCAGAAGCTCTGCGCCCAGTCCTCAGCCCGGGTAGTTCCCTTGCAGGCTTCCAACCTCCAGCTTGTCCGCCTGTTGATGGGTCTCCCGGGCCATCGAGGGACCTACTCTCCCTTGATAACGCTCAAATAGCTCTGTCTGACAACAATCTCTGGGGAGCCGTTGAGTTGGGTCCTGGACCCCATGACCCTCAGCTGGTTGCTCATCCTGAGGCTGCTCCCATCATCTCCCCTTCAGTCCAGGACAGGGCACCCGTAGAGCCCATGGTCCATCTGGACCCCGCCAACTTCCAGGCCCTGATTTCCGCTGCTATTCAACAGGGCATCGCGGCAGGGCTTGGCCAGTTCAACAGGCCTGCTCCGGCGGGGGTCAACCCGTCTTGTCTCACGACCCAGCCGGGGAACCTAGACGACCTGGTGGCCCAAGGGGAGGATCAGCACCTTTACTTGCGCGGATCTTCAGAGGATGAGCATTCTGCCCTCTCGGAAGAAAGGGACACCTGGAAGTCGAGTTGTCGAAGGACGAGGGTTTCGCCCCAGAACAACCTGCTTCCTCCATGCTCTCAACCGGGCCTTTTCAGCTCGCTTCTGTACAAGGCAAAGCTGGCTGCGGGCTTTGACGTCCCTTCGGCTCCTGCGACCGCCTCTTCCTCAACCCACATGGATCCATTGTTTGCCGAACAGACGCCTGAGACAGAATTGGTTCCGGCCCCTCAACTGTTTGTTGATACCGTACAGCGACAGTGGTCCAATCCGGCCTCTGGGCCTACTCCCAGCCAATGTTCCCTCTAATTTTTTTTCAGTGTGCGAAAAAGTATAGTGTTTGAGCAGCACATTTTCATGCCTGAGCACCTGAATTTTTTTCACAGATGTCACCCAAGACAACAATGAAATCAGTGTTATTTGAAACTCAAAGTTATGTTTATTCAATGTATCCACTTAATTAAAAGTGTTATATATCAGTATCACTTATAATACTGCAAGTCTGCAATATTAAAATACTTGTATAGTGTTTACGGTAATGTACACTGTTAGTCACTGAAAGTCTGTTTCATCTTACAGTTTCTCACGTCTGAAACCTCGCTCGCAATCGGCGCTTGATGCTTGGAATGTTGCGCAAATATCCAGCAGACGTGACAGCAATCCCAACTGTTGCTCTCTTAGTACAAACTGAACCACATCGTCAAATGAGTGCATTAATCCAGACTTGAATTTCTCCGACATCAGAAATCTGAAGTCATGATATTGTGACTGTACAGCTGATGTGATGCTGACTTCATGCAAATTGTCAAAGAAATGCTGGTATTCTCCAACCAGAGTTGCAATCTCAGTTTCCCCAAAATTAAAAGAGATCACACTCGACAGAGCAGCAGTTTCGAATATATTCCAATCTGTCAGTTCGTTGTCTGGAAAACGACTGTCAAGATGCAAGCACAAACGTTCAATAAATCCGAGTATGGGAGCCATGTCAATGTCTGGGTTGCTCTGCATATATTCGCGAGCTTCATCATTCCAGTAAGCCGTTTCGCCTAAATACTGCAGGCGAAGCTTGGCTATTCTGGCCTTCACAAACTGAACGGCTTCGATTGGTGTCAGGTTGCTTCTTTGCAACAGCTTGTTCAACTCGGCTAATTCGCGAACAACGTCGTCAAACACAATCAATGCAGCACGAACCTGTGGATCCTTCAACTTTCTGTAACAATATTTGCAGACTGGGTCACTGTGAGTTTCTGCTTGCTCTTTACAGTACTCAACCAAAACTGTAATGTTTCTCATCAATGCTCGCAATGCAAAATGTCTGGAAAGCCATCGTACTTCATTCAACGGTCTGAAGGCTACCGATTCACACTCGAGAACTTCTGCTAGTTCTGCAAATGCCGTTTTCTTCACAGAAGAGTGGCAGAACAGAGTGTAGTCTCATTCCCACCCCACTCCAGGGGAAGGATACTGCAAAATCTTCATTCCCACCCCACTCCAGGGGAAGGATACTGCAAAATCTCCATTCCCACCCCACTCCTGGCCCAGGCGGAGTTAGGTGGAGGTGTGAGCAAGCGAGCGAGCAGTTTGAGAAGTTAGCAGGTGGGCGTGTGCACCACGCAGGACTTCTCCCCGGGGGAGGCCGAGCGAGGGGATGGCTGCTTTGGGGTGGGGGGAGAGGAACCGGAGCCTCAGGCGACCGGCTGAAAAGCTCCTCTCCGCCAGAGGAGCGGCTGAGAGACAGAGGTGGGGAAAAGCGCCGGGGGCTGTTCCCCACGTGGCGTTGATGCTGAGCCACTGAACCGCCAAGCCGACCGGGGGCTAAAAAGGGAGCCCAGAAGCGCTGAGCTTCAGCCAGAGAGCGAGCACTGCCTTCCTGGAGGAAGAGACTTTGCATCCCGTTTCAAATCACTGCGCGCAGTTGGAAACTGCTACGCGGAGTTTTCTTTTCACGTGCGCGGCCGCGCAGCCGCGCAGCCGCGCAGCTTAGAGGGAACATTGCTCCCAGCTCAACTAACCCTCAGTTTTTCAACATTGCTCTGGCCTTGTCACAAATTCTGCAGGTTCCGGCAGTGGACGCTCCGGTGGCGGTCTTACATTCACCCGCCACGATGCCGGGGGACTCGGAAGAGCTCCTCCATCCGGAGGACAGGCGCACGGAGCAGTCGCTCCAAAAGATCCATCAAGCGGCCGCTTGGGCCGTCAGGGCATCTGCAACAGCGTCCTTTTTTAACTGATCTTCTCTTATTTGGTTACACCAGCTTCAAGAGCGGATCCCTGCCTCAGACCTCAGAACCCAGCAGGACATCACTAAGTTGATCGCCGTGACTCAATTTTCAGCCGACGCCATCCTCCAGGCGTCGAAGTTCACGTCAAAGGTGATTGCAGCGTCCGTGATCACCAGACGTATGCAGTGGTTAAAGCAGTGGCAAGCGGATACGCGCCACAAGTGGCGGTTGGCCTCAGCTCCATTCAAAGGCCAGCATTTGTTTGGGGAGGCCCTGGAAATTATCTTGGTCGAGTCTAGGGACCGGAAGGTCTTGCCAACCTTCTCTCATAAGGGCAACGCTAGATCCACTCCCTATTTCCGTCGGTCCTTTCGTGCCTCCGATCAGAGCACGCAATTTGCCAGAGTTCAAGGTCAGTACGGCTCCAGGCAACGTCAGTTTCCAGATAGATCCGCCCGGGGGAGGAATTTCAGACGGCCCTTTCGGGGTGGAGGAGGCCGCCCCGCGCGACGCTCCAAGTGAACCCCTGTCCGACCCTCCCATCGGGGGTCGCCTGGCCCTATATGCAGCCAGATGGGAGGTCATCACCCAGGATAGGTGGGTTAGGGAGACTGTGTCTGATGGCCTCTCCCTGGAGTTTCTCTCCCTTCCCCTGAGGTTTTTTATCAGATGCCCTGTCTCCAGAGATCCCTCAAAGAAACAACTTATGGACTCTGCGGTTCGGCACCTGTTGGACATTCGAGCCATCCAACAGGTGCCCCAACTCCAGATTGGGCAGGGGTTCTACTCGATACTATTTGTAGTCCCCAAAACCTCGGGGGGATGGAAGGCGAGTCTAGATTTGAAGCGTTTGAACCGTTATGTAAAATACCGACGGTTCAAAATGCATTCCCTCCAGTTTATCCTTGGCAGCGTCCGCAGAGGGGACTTCCTCGCCTCGATAGACCTTACTGAAGCCTACCTGCACATTTCCATCCAGCCTTGCCATCAGCAGTACCTCCGGTTCTGCTATGCAGGTAGGCAGTACCAGTACAGGGCTCTTCCCTTCGGCTTGTCTTCTGCACCGCGTGTCTTCACAAAGGTGCTGGCGGTGGTGGCGGCCCACCTCAGGGCCTTACCCGTGCATGTCCAGTGCTATCTGGACAATATCCTAATTCAGGCTCCATCGAAACAATTAGCGCTGAGCCATCTCCAGATAACAATACAGACGCGACACCACGGGTTTTCTATTAACCTGGACAGAAGTCACCTAGATCCCTCCAGCACCCTGCTCCACCTGGGAGCCATTATAGATTCTCTAGAATGTAGTGTCTCCTTGTCCCAGGAGAGGCAGGATAGCATCAGGGAGCTCTCTGCCCTAGTTCAACATCAGCGTAGGGTCCCGCTTTCCCTCCTGTCCACTCTGCTAGGGAAAATGATATCTGCTATCGCCATTACGCCTTGGGCGCGCCTACATTCTAGGGATCTTCAATGGTTCCTTTTACCCTTCCAGAGGGCAGATCGCAGCTCCTCCTCTACCAAGGTCCTGGTTCCTCCGGATGTTCGCCGATCCCTCACCTGGTTGCACTCTCCGGCGATTGTGCAGGGTTGTCTCTTCCGAGAACCCAATCGTCTGGTCATAACCACGGACACAAGCCTGTTCGGGTGGGGTGCCCACTCTCAGGGCCGGATGACTCAAGGCAGGTGGTCGCCAGTGGAGGCCAAGTGTGCCATCAATTGGCTGAAACTCAGGGCTGTACATCTGGCTCTGAAGCACTTCCGACATCGTATATCCGGGCAGCACGTTCTAGTGTTAATGGACAATGTGGCAGCCAAAGCCCACGTGAACAGGCAGGGAGGAACCCGCTCACGGACCCTGATGCAGGAAGCCAAGAGACTGGGCCTCTGTGCAGAGCGTCATCTCCTGTCCCTCTCGGCAGACCACCTCTCCGGGGTCTCCAATGTACAAGCGGATTGGCTAAGTCGGTCGACCGTCGATCCGGCAGAGTGGCGATTGCATCCGTCCATCTTCACGGATCTGATCAACATCTTCAGTCTTCCATCCATCGACCTCTTCGCGACTCCGGAGAACACCCAGCTGCCGAGGTTCTTCTCAAGGTTCCAGTCTCGAGGGGCGGAGGCAGTAAACGCCCTTCGCGTCCCCTGGCCCAGGGGCCTATTGTACGCCTTTCCCCCCTCCCAATTCTCCCAAAGGTCATCCAGAAAATACTGGACGAGCGGGCGGAGGTGGTCCTGTTGGCTCCCCATTGGCCTTGGAGGGCCTGGTTCGGCGACCTGACGGCGCTGTCGGTGGCACTGAGTTGGCGGATTCCACCGACCAAGTCCTCACTCAGCCAGTGGCAGTTGGTTCACCCAGATCTGGGGTGGTTCCAATTGACCGCCTGGCGCTTGAGCGGGGCGCTCTAAGGTGACAACAATTTTCCTGCAGGGTCATCACCACCATACAGGCTTCTAGGAGGCCTTCCACAGAGCGCATCTACTCTGCAACGTGGAAGGCGTTCTGCGCATGATGCGCCAAGGAGGGGTGCTCTCCTCTTCACATAGCGGTCCCGAAAATCCTGGATTTCCTCCAGGAGGGCTTGGACAAAGGTTTGTCTCCAAGTGTCAGGGTTCCAAATAGCATCCAAAATTAAATCAGAGTCCGAGGCAAAGTGTTCCTCAAAGTTCCAATTTATTAACAGAGCCATGTTGGCACATCTATGAGAAACCCGAATCTGAAGACCCTGGGTTTCTCCACCCAGTTGTCCCCACACCCCCAAGTCCATCATGTCGACCAATCTTCAACTGCCAACTTGGCAGCATCCACCCATCTCCTTCCGTGCAGGTGCAGGAGTGCGAAGACAAAGGATGACCTTGACTATCTAGAAAGAATTTGTTATGGCTTCATACAGACAGCCCTCATGCAATTCCCCCTCCCAAATTCCCACAGCAAAGAATACATATTAAAATAGTATAAAGTGTGGCAGGCCAAGGACCCCAACTAAAATGGCTTCGGCCTGACACCAAATACTATTCAAAGGCAGGTTGCCGCCCTGTCTTCTGTCTTGTCCTGTGGGGAGGCAGAGTCCCTGGCGCAGATTCCGGCTGTTCGTCGGTTCCTGAGAGGAGCGACCAATTTGCGTCCGCTGGTTGTCCACCGGTTCCCAACCTGAGATCTCACCAAAGTGCTGAACTCTCTCATCCAGCCTCCTTATGAGCCGCTAAGGTCGGCCAGTCTCAGACACCTGACTTATAAAGTGGTCTTCCTGGTGGCTATCACCTCGGCCAGGAGGATCTCGGAACTATCTGCCCTCTCGGTCCGTAACGACCTATGTGTGTTCCATCAGGACAGGGTTGTTGTACGTTTGGACCCATCATTTGTGCCCAAAATTAACAACTGGTTCCATTTGGCCCAGGAACTTATATTGCCAAATTTTTGCCCTAATCCGAAACATGCATTGGAACGTAAGTGGCACAAGCTGGACATGCGGAGGGCTCTCCGGATTTATATTGAACGGACTGCGCCTTTCCGCAGAATGGAGGCCCTCTTTGTGACATTCCTGCTGACCTCCTTGGGTCAAAAGGTCTCATCTTCTACTATTGGCAGGTGGCTTCGGGGGGTAATTGCCAAAGCGTACGATGCCTCGGCGATGCCCCGTCCAGTTCGCATAACTGCGCATTCAACGCATAGTGCGGCAACTTCGGTGGTGTGGGCGACCCAGGCGTACCTGGAAGAGGTGTGTCACGCAGCGACCTGGGCTACCCCATCACAGTTCGTCTGCCATTATAAGATTGATACATTTGCTTCAGCAGAGGCGTCATTCGGACGCAGAGTACTGCAGAGAGTGCTCGATGAGGGATGATGATGGGCCCAGCTAATTCCCTCCCGAGGACAGACTGCTTGGGTATGTCCCATCCTGGATGCTAGCTCCACCCACTATGGAGAAGGGGCATTGGTCTTACTCTTCTCGTAGGGTGGAGCTAGCATCCAGACCCACCCAAGTATAGCTGGGAGTAGACTGTTCTTCGGTGTATCATCGTCTCTGTGGACATATGTACTCTTCGAAGTGGCCACGTCGAGTCTGTGTTCATTGGCTTTGTCGTAACTGGGAATTCCAGGCAAAGGCGGAGCCCTCAATAAAATTGACAGACTCAGTCCTTAGCTGATTGGATGAGGTCAACCCATCCTGGATGCTAGCTCCACCCTACGAGAAGAGGCGTATCAGGTAAGACCAGCGCCCCTTTTATTGCGGTTTTTTGATACTTTTATATGGATGGCTATATAAGTCTTATAAATAAATAAACTACATTTGTATTTATTTTTTTCTCTATGTACAAGTACCCTGTTTCCCCAAAAATAAGACATCCCCTGATAATAAGCCCAATCGGGCTTTTGAGTGCATGGCAGTAAGGCCAAGCACTTATTTCAGGGTTCAAAAAAATAAATAAGACAGGGTCTTATTTTCGGGAAAACACGGTATATTTTGTTTACAAAATTGTATTCATAGACATTGCTGTTGATATCCTGGAAAGCATCTATCACTATAAATATACTAACTGCATATGCAGAACTGTTGCAGCACATCCTGTTACCAATTCAGGACACAAGACCACGAAGGGTTGGAGAACACAGGTTTATTTGCGCAAAGGTTCAGAGCATTAGCATGGCAAATTCTGAACCCCAGGCTACGCCCGAGGTATTACTTTTATTCCTTTTGCAACCCCAGCCCTTCCTGAGGCGTTACCCTACCAAGCTATACAGAAAGAAGAAACTATTATAATTGGTTATATGGCTATACTTTCCCTTATAAGGATAATTAAGACACTACAGGGCTGGGGCTTATCTTACACCATCCACTTAATTCCAGTTAGCCCAAATCTTACAGTTAAGGTTACAAAAGTTATTTACTTAGTACATGGTTCATGAAGCAATACTTGGGTACAATTTGCAATCTTCTCGGTACTTTCCAAAAGCTTACATTTTCCACACAATATAATTCTCACTTCTATGGTTAGTATGATAACTAAATTAAATGCATCCCACCCCCCTGCCTCATTCCCCCCTTTTGACACTTCAC
>QLTV01001682.1:3908393-3931624 GCA_003457575.1 Thermophis baileyi
ATGAGAGGAAGAGACATCAGACCTATTTGTTGCAGCACATCCTGTTACCAATTCAGGACACAAGACCACGAAGGGTTGGAGAACACAGGTTTATTTGCGCAAAGGTTCAGAGCATTAGCATGGCAAATTCTGAACCCCAGGCTACGCCCGAGGTATTACTTTTATTCCTTTTGCAACCCCAGCCCTTCCTGAGGCGTTGCCCTATCAAGCTATACAGAAAGAAGAAACTATTATAATTGGTTATATGGCTATACTTTCCCTTATAAGGATAATTAAGACACTACAGGGCTGGGGCTTATCTTACACCATCCACTTAATTCCAGTCAGCCTAAATCTTACAGTTTAGCTTACAACAGTTATTTACTTAGTACATGGTTCATAAAGCAATACTTGGGTACAATTTGCAATCTTCTCGGTACTTTCCAAAAGCTTACATTTTCCACACAATATAATTCTCACTTCTATGGTTAGTATGATAACTAAATTAAATGCATCCCACCCCCCTGCCTCAGAACGACTTAGGTATATTGGGTTAAAGCTCCAGGCTAAAAATACTGGAAGACCCTGAGTTCTAGTTCCTTCTTGGCACAAAGCCAGCTGGGTTTCTTTGGCCAGTCATTCTCTCTTAGTCCAGGAAGAAAGCAATGGCAAACCATTAATGAAAATGCCAAGAAAACTTCATGGACTTGTTTAGGAAGTTCTCAGGAGTCAGTAATGAGTTGAAGGCACACATGCATTTATCCACAAACACACATGAATGTGTACAGTTATAAGGTTCTTTAAGTTCATGAAAAAAGACAAATCTGTATCAGTTGTACTACAGATGAGAGATGGATAAATGATAGTAATTGAAAGGTGCATTTGGTGACACATGGCACCAAAGAATAATTGGAAAATACTGTTTTATAGTGTGTTCTAATTGTTGATTGGCGAATGCTGTTGAAAACCAAAATGTCACTTTCATCATCCAGTCAAGAATCACTTAAATGGTTATACTGAATTCTCACTCCCATTGCATGCTTGCACAGTGTATACAAAGAGTTACAATTAATGGAACAAGACAATTGTAAATAACTTCACAAATGCACCAGAGTGAATCATAAAGACCTCAGCAGGTTTTTGCAATTGACTAACTTTGTCTGGGCTTAGAAGCTTGAGATAATTCTTACTAATCTCTGTACAGCAAGCTGTGTGTAAATCAAAGTTTAAAAAAAATGATAGAAATGCACACTCTTTTTGATCACCCTCTATTTTCCTAAGCAGCAGGAAAGAGGAGAGGGAATTGCTCATGTCAGAAATCTGAAATGATTCTTGTAGAAGAGCAAGCCATGCTTTCTGTACACATAGGTTATCAGTCTGTGCTATCAGATCTTCATCTCATATGTATATTGTGTTTTTCTTTGAGGCTAGCCCATAAGAAATGCAATTCAAGAACAGTTTATACAACAAAATCCAATTGCCAGTGTAAAAGTTGTCATTTATATGATGTTTTGATGTTAAATTAAGATAAATTAATTTAGCCACGGAGAACAAAATGAAAGCTTTTATTTCTTTTCTTTTTTAAAAAAAACTAACTATACTACAGTGATTATTTTGAAACTCAGGGCAATTTTGGATATTTTACTAAATATCCAATATCCAAATATAGCAAATAATGAAGCCCACAGAATAGAAGGGTGGAGATCCCAGCTCTCCTGTTCAAGAAGCCTTCTCACTTTTCACACCCTTGTCTTCTTGTTTTGATATTGGTGATGTAGTTCCTCTTGCCATAACATGTTCTCTAGGAGTTATCCCATTAGCTTACTCTCGTTTAGGACTGTTATACTTTGTGCTGCTTGTCTGGTAGATAAAAATAAAACATGCAAGTAACGTTGATAGTGGCACCTCCTTGGTATGAGACAGAGGTCTGCAACCTGCGGCTCCAGAGCCACATGCGGCTCTTTGGGCCCTCTGCTGCGGCTCCCTGACACCCTGTCGCGGCAGAGGGATGAAAGAGCCATCATCCTGTCACGGCAGTGGCATGGCCGGAGCCTTAGTGCGGGAGCGAAGCGCCCCTCTACTTGCCTTTGCGCGGCAACAGCATTCCGCCTTCATTGTGGTACATTTGCTATTGCCGCCAGCAAAGAGGGCTGGGAGAGAATGGCAGGGGCGGATCTTGTGGAGTGGGGGCCATCCCCCAAGCCTGGCCTTCCTCTTCCCTTGGCGGGGCCAAGAGAAAGAAGGGAACAGCGTGGGGAAGTGCTCCCCTCCCCCGCTGAGCACCGAGCACAACAGCCCAGAGAGAGAGAGAGATGAGAGAGGGAGAGAGACCCAGAGAGGGAGATACCTATTTCCCATAGAAAACAAAACACGGGGAGCCACAAAACCTGGGTAGGTGTGGCTGGGGGGTCATGTGACTGGGTGTGAGTGAGTGACATCTAGTTGGCCACGCCCACCCAGGTTTTGTGGCTCCCGTTGTTTTGCTTTCTGTGGGAAACGGGCCCAAGTGTGTCTCTGAGTGTTTAAGGTTGCAGACCCCTGGTATGGGATAAAGAAACATAATGACTAAGATTCAGTTCTTCCTCCCCCACCCCTTGGCAGTTAAATCAGTAACACCGAAATAAAATCAGACCTTATTTTTTAAAAAAGATAAAATGTAAACATGTTGGACTTCAAATATTAACATGCGAAGATTCAGAATTGAAGAAAATTGCAGAGTGGCTTACGTCATGGTGATACAGCAGCTTGCAAATTAATTGTGAAAGAAATCCAAAGGAAACTATTGTATTCCATTCAAAAGTGTCACTGTTCTGCTACAAATGAAGATCCTTCCGCCCAGACTCTACAAGGGAATTGGTGATACTTAAAAGAATATTCCAAGGAAAAAATTGTATCTTCATGAAAGGTATATGACAGCTGAGCTTGTACAAAGCGATAAAGAAAATGAGACCTCACCTATCCTAAAAAAAACAAAAACAGAAATTGATATAGACAATCCTCATTTAGTGACTAACTCAATTAGCAAACCATTCACATTTGGCAGTGATGAAAAAATAATTTTACAACCAATCCTCACATTTATGACCTTCCCAGGTCTGTAAAGCAAAGCAAAGCTGAAGTAAGATCATAACACAGTTGCGGTTTCACTTAGCAACCCTTTGCTTAATAATCAAGTTGACAGTCTCAATTGTAGTGTTAGGAGGGCTACCTGTAGGCTACCCATATTTGCCTGCTTCTACAAAATAAAGTTTCCTGAAACAGTACATATTTTGCCTCAGTTTTCTGGACATCTCCAACTTCTTGGTATTAATCAGAGGCTGTTGATACAACAGTAAATAGTCATTAATCAGTATGAATCACAGGCTGCTGAGGACTGTGGAAGCCATCTACTTTACACAGCCTGTCTCTCACTTCTTTCACTGCCTTTCCGTTTCATTCTCTTACAAAGAGAAAAAACTTTTTTATATCCAGCAGAGAGAGGATCTCAATTAATTTGTTTCGGTATCCATGTGCACAAGAGTGAGCTAATTCTCTTTCCTTGGGATGAGAATTTTGAGTCTGCAGGCAGGTTGCACAACACCATCTTTTATTCATATGAACCAGCTACATAAACACAGTTTGAAACGGGTTTGCTAAACGCTGTTTAAGATTAACTACAATTGTATGACTTGCATATACTGTTAATTTCAGTCAATTGAAAATGGAAACAAACATTTCTGCTTTCCTATTCATCAGGTGCACTGGAAGAAACTGAAGCACATGTGCCCATGATGTTTTGAGATTATCCTAGATTGCAGTTCAAATCTACACACCTAGTGATTCATATGCTGTAGGGGTGGGTTCCGGATTCAGGTACTGCCGGTTCGCTCAGGGACGCGCCGCGCGGGTGTGCGCACGCATGCACAGAAGCAAAAAACAAGATGGCAGCGCCTATGGCGGTACCGAGAGAACCGGCTTGGGGGTGTGGCAGGCCTGGGTCGCTGCCGGTTCCAGCGACCCAGACTGCCACATTACTAACGGTTCTAGAAAGCCGGTCCAAACCGGTAGGAACCCACCTCTGATATGCTGCCCATCTCATATTCATATTGCATATTGTAACTCTTACAGTTTCTATTGTTGCATAATACAGCAACAATAAATTGTCATTGTAATTTGGAGGGCAAGTTAACAAAAGAAGTAATTCTCTTTTGTCTGCTTCATTTTTCTATTGTGGCAGACTTGTAGCAGAGAACAAAAATGGATCTGATAGACTAACAGAATCCTGAACTGAAAATCAAAGTGTGGAAGGTTTGATTACATAAGAACTAGAGCTCCCTGCATCATGATCACTTCACTCTTGTAGAGGCACATTCTAATATATGCCAATGTGAACATGACATAATTCATATAAATGTTTAATTACATTTAGAGACTTTTTTTTTGAATGATTAATATTTAGAGGCATTTAAATTATAGGAAAACATCCTGTAACTTCCACTGGTGGGAGAATATCGGCCTATTTTTGGTTGAAAGATTGTTTTCACCCCTTCGCTCTTCTGTCATATATTGATAGGGGGTGGTGGTTGGAGCAGGGTGGAGGGGGTGAGCTGTAAAAAGAAATTATCTTCATTTCTGTCATCACCCACTGTTCTATTATCCAGTGATAGACAGATGCAGGAAAGTTGCCAATCAAACCCACGTTTACTGCATTTCAATTGCCCTTCAGCATGTTGAAATCTAAAAACCTTTGAAGAGAGGTTGTGGTGTGTCTCCTGCAGCGGTGGCAAGCACCAGGCTATTGAATAGCTGCCTTTCATCACCTTTCAGTCTTCCAGGCAATAGAAAGCTACAGAGGTCTCTCAAACAGTTTGTCAAACGATTGCTAGGACTGGTTCTTGAAAGAGCTGGATTTGCATGTCTAACCCTTTATTGATGTAGCTAGCCATTGCTTAGTAAGCTGCTACATATCAGTTT
The DNA here is from genome assembly GCA_003457575.1 of Thermophis baileyi. Taxonomy (NCBI): domain Eukaryota; kingdom Metazoa; phylum Chordata; class Lepidosauria; order Squamata; family Dipsadidae; genus Thermophis; species Thermophis baileyi. The sequence continues at coordinate 3,913,326 of QLTV01001682.1, forward strand.
ACTTTCTTGTCGTTTTTCTTACACGTAGGGAATAAAAATGATAATACAAGGTGCTATGCTGGTCTTCAATTTCTTGATTTATTTATTGAGATAAAATGTTAACTTCTAATCCATCTGCCACTAAATGTGTGCTTTTTACCATAACATACTTCTGATTTGATGATGCATAATAAATCTTGACTTAGATGAGTAATGTACCATGGTGGACATTTTGTTAAATGCAACCGGATGGAGCTTAATAACTACAATTAGAGCTAGTCCTCGACTTACAACCATTCATTTATTAACTGTTCGAAGTTACAACGGCACTGAAAAAAATGACTCCTGACTGTTTTTCACACTGACATCATTGCAGCTTCCTCACGGTCATGTGGAAAAGAATGCCCATTATTCTTACTCTTTCCTTTACCAGTTAGCAGTTTATAAAATGACAGATCTTATTCCATGACTGCTAAGTTTACACAAGAACCTTTGATGACGACTTTTGTCAAATGTTTGCCAAAAATCCAAATATATACTGTACTATCAACAGGGTCAGCTCCATACACATGACTATTTGCGCTTAAAAGAATCTAGCAGCTTGGTGAGACAGGACTACTTTGTCATCTTGATGTTGATTTTTATTCAACTTTTGCTCTGTGCGCTTAGGTAATTTTTAAATACAGGTTAAGGCACTAGGACTATAATTTCTCAGTTCTCCTTTGGATCCCTTTTTAAAATTATTTTCACAATGTCTACTTTCCAGTCCCCTAGCAAGCAATCTGAGGGACAGGTTGCATATTTTTGCTAAGAGAGCAGTAATTTCACATTTGAGTTCTTTAAGAACTCTTGGACGGATGTCATGAGGACCTAGTGCCGTGATGGCGAACCTATGGCATGCGTGCAAGAGGTGGCACACAGCGCCCTCTCTGTGGGCACATGAGCCGTCGCCCCAGTCCAGCTCCGCCGCGCATGTGCGCGCGCCTCCCACCAGCCAGCTGGTCTTCAGGTCTCTGCTGCGCGGGGGCGGGGCACGTGCGGGGGACTGTGCGCGCATTGCCTTTGGGGGGTTCAGATGCGCACTTTGGGCACTAGGTCCAGAAAAGGTTAGCCATCACTGACCTAGTGATTCAAACAAATACATAACTGAATGAGGTAACTTTCATGTCCTTAACTTTAAAGTCATTGCAACATATCAATTAGTTGGGTTTTTTCCCCATTAGAATATTCATTCTTCTCCTGTGCACTGCTACGGGAGAGTCCAAGCTGGGTTAAACTTTGGTCGGTTGTCAAGGGACTGAGTTATTTTTAGATGAAGCACGCCCTCGCTGCTACGCTGGCTCCTAGCCCGCCAGTTTCAAAACTCAGTCGGCAAAGAGGGACATGCTTTCTAAACTTCCTTGATAATCGACTGAATTCAGCTTGGACTCTTCCCTTTCTGAACGACTTGTATGATTGCAATTTTTTTCTAACTGCCAGTGGCTGAGCTAGTTAGTCAGCACGCTGACAAGAACCGCCACCACCATCACCTGGGCAGCTGGAGTCCCTGCCCCACGGGGCTATACTCATAACGCGAGGCTTCTTTCTTCATCGCTGCAGCGACCATGTGGATCGAGTCCCTGCCCCCCAGGGCTATACTCATCCAGTGCAGCGCAAGCTGGCTCGGCAGGTACAGAAGGTTCCCCTCTGGAGGCACGCAGGGCCGTTCTAGGGCACAGGCTGGCGATCGATGCCTTTCTGGCTGGCTGCATTTTTGCCAGAAAGTGAGCGTTTCATGCTCCCTGTTACTGGCGGTGGCCATTTTGGATTGAATGTTGCCGGGCAGATTTCTTCTTAGCTCTAGCTGCCGGCGGCCATTTTGAGTGGCCTATTCGAAGCATCGCTTGTTGCCGGGCAGATTTGGCTCTGCTTAACTGCTGGTGGCCATTTTGGGTGGCCATAAATTGTGCCGGCTGTTACACTTACTGGCAACGGCCATTTTAATCATCATTTTGCAGGAGGCTTTCGTTCGGAAAGCTGCCTTTCTTGCTGCTGCTGCTGTTGCTGCTGTTGCTTCTGCTGCTCTGTTCTTCTGCAGACATTTATAAGATCGTGGTATGGGGTAAGTGCCTGTCCCAGGGACCCGCTGGACTTTACCATCTGCCTCCCCCAGCCACTGTATAGGGGTCACTGCCTCTGGGCATCACTCCCTTGAGCCTGTGTCTTACATCAAGCGAGGCCTATCCCTACATTGGTTGATCATGTCTGGCAAGGCTGATAAACCTGCTGGGGTGGAAACATCTAAATCTGCTCCCCCCAAGAAGGCCACTTCAAAGAGCCATACCTCCTCCAAGGAGAAGGCCAAGGCTCAGGCCTCATCTACTTATGCAGCGGCCCTCAAAGATGCTGAGCGGAGGCATAGGGCCTTGGAAAAACAATTTGAAAAGGCTCAAAAGCAAGCTGCTTTGGCCTTTACGCCTCATTCTGCGACACAGCACTTGCCACATGCCCCACCAGCAGTGCAGTTGCCTGCTCCATCTAGGGGGGCATCTGTGCCTCTGGTGGTTCAACCTGTTGCAGCCACTGGTACCGCAACAGAAGCAGATTGGTCTCCTGACCGTCATTCAGTGGTTCAGGGTGTAGAAGGCGAGGAGGCCTCGTTGCAAGTTCTGCAAGACCAGGAGACCGTTTTTAATCCGGGATCCACACCTTCAGCTGCGAGAGAGCCTGCGGAGGCCACCTTTACGCCCACAACGGCGGGGCTCCGTTCAGGGGCTGATGCCTGGCGTCATATTCCACCTGAGTTACAGGACATTGATTGCCAATGCTTATTCACAAGACATTGCCACTGGCCTCCAGCAAAGGTCACCTTATCCTGCAGTTGCTGCGCCTATGCAAGGCATCTGGTCTCAGGCGGGCAACGCTTACTCTTGCCACTCTTCTGACCTGGGCGAAGCTTCTATTCAAAGTGAAGGCAGTGTGTTGGACGACGAGTTGTCGGACAATGAGGGTCTGCTCCCTGATCAGCCAGCCTTCCCTGGGCTTTTCAAACCTGCCCTATTCAAGACCTTGCTTCACAAGGCCAAGGTGACGGCAAACCTTGGTGGAACTGAGAAACTGTCTGAACCATCTGTGGGTATTGACCCCACTGCAGGGCTGTTTTCTGAGCCCGAACGGGAGGCTGACTTTATCCCGTCGTCAAAGCTCTTTGTTGACAACATCAAACGGGCTTGGAGCCATCCTTCGGCTGCACCTGGCCCGTCTTCGACGGAGCGCAGATTTTACGGTTTTGGCCCAGAGATTGAGGAGCTGCTGCAGCTGCCTACCATGGATACCCCCGTCGCCAACTTAGTCTCCTCATCCGTGTTTCCATCAGAGGTGTCCGAGGGCCTCAAGCCAGACGACCGGAAAGCCGAGTCATTGCTGCGGAAATCTCACCAAGCGGCGGCTTGGTCCTTAAGAGTGGCTACGGCTTTCTTTAACCGCACTTCCATCATATGGATTAGGGAGATGCAGGCCAGATTGGGGGCAGAGGATTCCCAGCTTCGCCAGGACCTAAATAAGTTGTTAGCTGCGGCAGAGTTTTCTGCGGATGCGACACTAAATTTGGCGAAATTCGCCTCACGCACCATGGTGGCTAGCGTTTCATCTCACCGCATGATCTGGCTCTGCAATTGGCAGGCGGATGCCCGCTCCAAATGGCACCTTGCGGCTGCCCCATTCTCGGGGAACCGCTTATTTGGGGACTCCCTCGATTCTATTTTGGTAGAGGACAGGGACAAACGTAAGGTCCTCCCCAGAGCTCATAGACGGGTGGACAGACGCTTGGCGCCCTATTTTAGGCGTCAGCCCTTTCGGCCCGAGTCTTCCTTTGGGGGGCCCCCACCCCAGCGGTTGTATTATTAGGGGACTGACAGATAGCAGTCCGCAAATAGAGATGGGTAGGCAATTCCCCCAGACTAGACTTCCCTTCAGGGGTTTGGGATCTTGGGGGTTTAGACGCTACAAATGACTCCACCGAGGGTCTTCCCATCGGTGGCAGGCTCCAACATTTTGCCGCCCAATGGGGAATAATGTCCTCAGACACCTGGGCCTTGCAAACCATTTGATTCGGCCTCACCCTAGATTTTGTCTCCCTCCCTCCCTCCCGGTTCATCCGATGCCCCGTTTCCCACGATGCTTCCAAACGGGTGTTGATGGAGGCAGAGATCAGCCATCTATTAGACATTGCAGCCATAGAGAGGGTGCCCCCAGGTCAGGAGAGGCAGGGATTTTATTCTGTCCTCTTCCTGGTTTCCAAGAACTCTGGGGGATGGAGGGCCATCCTCAATTTGAAGCAGCTCAATTTATACATCGCCTACAAGCGCTTCAAGATGCAGTCCCTCAGGTCCATCTTGGGATGCATCAGGCACCGAGATTGGCTGACCTCCATCGATCTCAAGGAGGTTTACCTCCATGTGCCCGTCTGCCCGTCGCAGCGCCAGTTCCTGCGGTTCTGTTTCGCCGGAGCACATTTTCAATACCGTGCCCTCCCATTTGGACTTTCCTCCGCCCCACGGACGTTCACAAAGCTCCTCAACGTGGTGGCAGTGCATCTGCGAGCACGGCCGTTGCGTCTCCAATGCTATTTAGACAACATAATTATACAATCAACATCGGCCCATCGGGCACAGGACGATCTACTATACATCATTCGGACATTGCAGGCGCATGGGTTCTCGGTGAACTTTGCAAAGAGTCACCTTACTCCCACCAACTCGCTTTTGCACCTGGGCACCATCATCAACACAGTGACCTGCGAGGTTTTCCTCTTGCCCGAACGTCAAAACAGTATTGTTTCCCTCGTACAGGCAGTCTGTCAGCGACAACGGGTGCCCTTGTCCCTGCTTTCCCAACTGCCGGGCAAACTCATATCTTGCATCGATGTGGTGCCGTGGGCGTGGTTGCACGCTCGGACACTTCAGTGGAGCCTCCTCCTCCCGTATCAACGGGCCCGGACCAGCCATTCCAGCAGGTTGGTGCAAGTGTCTCCCGAGGTCATTCATTCTCTCCGCTGGTGGTTGTCTCCAGCCCTTCAGCAGGTGTGCCTTTTCAAGGAACCCACCCGAATGACAGTGACTACTGATGCCAGCTTCTTCGGGTAGGGGGTTCACACCGGCTCTCAGATGGCCCAGGGCCGTTGGACGCGAGGGGACTTAGCTTCAGCCAACATCAATATACTGAAGCTTCGAGCCGCATCGTTGGCCCTTCAATGCTTCGAGTCTCTACTGTCCAACTGCCATGACCTCGTGAAAACGGACAATGTGGCGGCCTGGTCCCACATAAACCGACGGGGGCACGAGATTGCGACACCTCATGAAGGAGGCGGAGACGATTGGACTGGGCAGAATGTCATGTGCTGTCGCTCCACGCGGAGCACATATACGGGGTCACGAACATACAGGCGGACTGTCTTAGTCGCACCATGATCGACCCAGCAGAGTGGCGCCTGCGCCCGACGCTCTTCAACACTCTGTCCACAATGTTTGGCAGGCCACTGGTGGATTTGTTCGCAACTCCCACCAACACGCAGTTACTGAGGTTCTATTCCAGATTTCCATCTCCGGGGGCAGAAGGGGTCAATGCATTCCGCAGTCCCTGGCCACCGGGACTATTGTACGCATTCCCTCCCCTGCCTTTAATACCGCAGGTGGTTCGGAAGCTGATCTCAGAGAGAGTGGAGTTGTTATTAGCCACTCCCCATTGGCCCCGTCGCCCCTGGTTTGCGGATCTGGTGGAACTCTCGGTAGCTCGTCCGTGGTGAATTCCCGACTCCCAGATCTCCCTCAGCCAGGGGGCTCTTCTCCATCCAGAGCCCCAGTGGTTTCATCTGACCGTCTGGCACTTGAGGGGGATCTCCTGAGGGAGGACAACCTGCCTGAAGACGTCATCTTCACCATCCAGGCAGCTCGACGGCAAGCCACTAGGCGCATTTACAACGCCATGTGGTTGGCCTATTGGACCTTCTGTCTCCAGTCTAACCTGGATCCTTTGTCTCCTTCGATTCCACAGATTTTGACTTTCTTGCAAGCAGGTCTCGCGAAAGGCTTGGCTCACAACACTCTTCGCCGGCAGATAGCGGCCTTGTCTACTGTCATCCGTACTGACAATCTGCGTTCTCTCTATTATCATCCAAGCATACGCAGTTTCCTGAAGGGAGCAGCTAATCTGAGACTCCCCCGCCGTCCATCGGTATCCGACTTGGGACCTTTCGCTAGTCCTGCAGGCTCTCAAGGCTCCTCCCTTTGAGTTGCTTCGTTCTGTCTTGCTGAGGTTTCTGTCCTTTAAGACTGCCTTTCTGGTCGCCATTACCTTGGCCAGGCGGGTTTCCGAGCTGGCGGCGCTGTCTGTCCGTGAGGACTTGTGCCACTTCCATCCGGACTGAGTCGTCCTACGTCTGGATCCCACCTTCCTCCCAAAAGTCAACTCCTGGTTCCACCAGGCCCAGGAGGTGGTTTTGCCGGACTTTTGCCCCGACCCACACCATCCGTCGGAGCGTCGTTGGCACAGATTGGACATGAGGAGGGCTCTCCGGATTTATATCTGTCGGATGGCTTTGTTCCGGAGATTGGAGGCTTTGTTTGTCACCTTTCATCTGTCCTCCATGGCTGTAAGGTCACGTCCCAGACTCTTAGCCGTTGGATTAAAGCATGCATTGCCCAGGCCTACGAGGGTATGTCTCGACCAGTTCTGGACGGAATTACAGCCCATTCGACCCGTAGCTTGGCTACCTCCGCAGCCTGGGCCACACAGGCATCGATTGAGGACATCTGTAGGGCTGACACGTGGTCCACGCCTTCTTCTTTCGTCAAGAACTATAAACTGGACTCGTTTGCTTCGGCCGAGGCTGCCTTTGGCAGGAGAGTACTCCAGAGGGTCTGCGCGACTTCTGCTTCCCTGGACCGTTCATCTCCCACCCACGAGACTTAAGCTTGGGTATATCCCAGCTTGGACTCTCCCGTAGCAGCGCACAGGAGAAGAGGCGTTGGCTTACCTGAACGGTCTTCTCTGTGCTCTGCAGGGAGAGTCCAAACCCACCCTGGTGCTCAGAGGTGCAGGGTCGCAATGGATTCTGCTTGCACGTCCTTCTGTTGGATGATTCCATGTCTTCGTTTTGAAACTGGCGGGCTAGGAGCCAGCGTGGCAGAGAGGGCATGCTTCATCTAAAAATAACTCAGTCCCTTGACAACCGACCAAAGTTTAACCCAGCTTGGACTCTCCCTGCAGTGCACAGAGAAGACCGTTCAGGTAAGCCAACGCCTCTTCTAATGCAAGCAGTACTAAATTATCAGAAAACATCAAGAATCATTGTAACTAAATTACCTTCAAAATTTATGGTATAATGGATTTGAAATAATATAAATTGTCTTCACCCAAAGGAACAAGCATTAGAGAGCTATGGTCCTATGATTCTGGCACAACATTAACTCTGCTCAGAAGTGTTTGTTATGCACTGAAAGAATATGAGAGAAGAGGGTCCATTGCTGACTACTTCCATCTTGATATGGATCCTCCTTGTGGCTTTCATATCTGCAGTAGAAATTTTTACAGTGAAGCAGTCTTCTTTCTTTGCAAAAAATGTAGATGTGGATGGCAGGGATGTAAGTTGTTTTGTTGCTTTGAGTTGATGGTTCTAGATTGATTAATTCTTTTTCGACATCTAAATTCCTTCTCTTGCACCCATAGGGTTATTTTGAATAGGGTTAACGTGTGCTATTTTTTACCCTTTTTTATTATTCATATTCCTGTGCCATAATTCCTTGAATATCACTAATGATTCATTATTTTAACATTTGTGTTGCTGCTTGTTACTATTCTTACTCTAATTAATATCCTAAATTGACATATTTACTTAAAGGTTTCATTAAAAAAAATGGTGTATGATATTTTAAAATATAAAAACTTCAGTATATTAAAATCATTTTGAATGAAGAACTTCTATTGATCTAACAGTTTGATACCATTTAATATGCCTTTTTTCTTTCCTTCCAATTCCATGAGTTTGTTTTTTTGTAAAAACCAATAAAATTAGTCATTGGACCTTGACTTCTGAGTTTTGAAATTGTTAGTATGTTTTGGGTGTCATTCCTTTGAATTTGAAAGTTTCATTGGCTGTTCTGTTCCTGTTTTTGTCCCTAGGGGCTGTAATTGGAGATGGACAGTCTGCTGTGGCCAGCAATATTGCGAACACCACATACCGGCTCCAGTGGTGGGATTTCACTAAATTCGACTTACCAGAAATAAGTAATGGTAAGTGGGAAGGCAGAACTACTAACCTCTGAAGAACTTCTGTAGTTAAAAACAACTAGGGATGTTCACAGAAGGAGAAGCTTGTTGTTCCTCAAAAGATAACAGATATGTTGAGGACCCGAAAGAATTTTGTTTTATGTGTGGGTTATATCTATTAATATTTACTGTACTTGAAATCACAACTGAGAAATGTTATAATATTTATTTGAGTTTGCAGATCTCCTGAAAATGGCCAATTTAATTATTTGTTCTGTAGGAGATCTTTGCAAAGACTAAAGCTGTGGAGGGGGCGGGGAGAGAGAGAGAGAGAGAGAGATGATAGATAGAACTTGATACCATTAAATACTTAAACATTGTTCTACTTTTGAATACACTCATTGTAAAGGAAGAACTGAACAACCGTATGCAAAATAAAGACAAGTTAAAATGGATATGTACCCATTTTTCTGAAATAGCTTATAAAATTTAAAAACGTGCAAAACCAAATTTGAAAATGACATATAGTATGTGGTGAATAACAGATAGATAGATAGATATCAGGTCCACACATGAAGGTTCAATTAAACTGATGTATTGCTAAAAGCCTATACACAGGAATCTTCTCAGGTTGGCATCTGAGATTTAAATTAGGGTCAGTGGCACTCAAGGGAATGTTGAACTTAGTTTTCTTCTGGCTATGTAGGGTCTCTAGGTTGATCCCCCTTTTTGCTCCAGATTCTGCCATCCCTTCTCCTACAACTATTTGTATTAAAATACCCACAAACCTTATAAATTAGGAATTCTTTGTCATATGTACGACAAATCTTATAAACTGAATTAGGAATTGTTTGTCATATCTATCCATGACAACAGCCTATTTACCCAAAACATTTGGGCAATACATTAATCTCTGTATTTCACCTAACTGATAACTAGGAGGAAGAATATACTGTAGAGGTTAATGCAAATTAAAAGATCTAAGCTCAAATTATGGTTCTGAGTTTTTTGGACTGAGTAGAAATGATATTCTAAATGCACTAATGTTCAAATGAAGTAAAGATAACAATATCATCCTTACCCAATTTCTCATTACCACTTGGAGATATAACTAGTAAATGAACTGTTTGGAAATATAGTTCCTTTTCTTTAGCCCAGCTTTCTTTCAGGAAGATAATCCAAAATACTTTATATTAATTAAGTAAGCAGTTAAGTAAAGTACTCCTGGTTATAAAACTAAACTGGAGGTAGTCCTCGACTTACAACCATTTGTTTAGTGACCATTAGAAGTTACAACGGCACCAGGGATGGTTTTCACTTACCTTCTCTACTGGTTCGCAAATGTGAGCTCGCTTCGCTCGCACGCGCCACCTCCGCACATGTGCACAGCCTCCCACGCATGCGCTTTACTCACACGCGAGCCTTCCGCGCATGCGCCTGGCCTCAAAAACGTGCACAAATAGGATAGAATGGAGGGAGGGAGGGCGGGGGCAGGCCCACCCGCAATTTCCACTACCGGTTCGGGTGAACCGGTCCAAACCGGCTGAATACCACCTCTGAATGGCACTGAAAAAAAGTGACTTAATGGCTGTTTTTCACACTTAAGACCGTTACAGCATCAACACGGTTATGTGATCAAAATTCAGGCGCTTGGCAACTGGCATGTACTTATGACGATTGCAGTATTCTGGGGTCATGTGATGCCCTTTTGCCACCATCTGATAAATAAAGTCAACAGAGAAGCTGGATTCATTAAATGATGTTGCTAACTTAACTGCAGTGATTCACTTAACAGCTGTGGTAAGAAAGGTTGTAAAATGGGGCAAAACTCACTTAAGACGTGTGCTGCTTAGCAGTGGAAATGTTGGGCTCAATTGTGATCGTAAGTCGAGAACTATCTGTATTCCAACGTAAAACATTCCCTGACCTTACTTTATTAATTTCCGTAAAGTTTTGTCATCACCTACATGATCCTTCACAGCAGTACAAATTCTAACATTGCCCAGTTATATTTGAACCAAGGGGAAAACATATCCTTAGGACCATTAAGTTGGTATATGAGGCTACCTAGTTTGATTTAGCAGAGAGAAACTATCCATTTATCCTTACAGGAAAGCTTAATAAAATTGTATTCTGTTGGTAACTGTACAGCAGGGGTGTCAAACTCAAGGCCTGGGGACCGGATCTGGCCCGCAAGGTGCTTAGATCTGGCCTGCAGGGCTGCCCTGGAAACAGCAAAGGACCGGCCTGCGGTGCCTCTGCCAGCGAAAATGGAGTTCGGGAGGGCTGCGGGTGGCCCTCCCGAGCTCCATTTTCGCTGGCAGAGGGTTGCAGGAGGCCGTTGCAGCTGAAAACGGAGCTCGGGGTGCTACAGGCGCCCCTGACACAAGTGATGTCAAGCTGACCACGTCCACCCTGGCCCCCTGAGGTCAAACACAATCCTTATGCGGCCCTCAATGAAATTGAGTTTGACACCCCTGCTGTACAGGATTTAATTGCACAAATTTAACCTAACTGTTGCTTTGTTGCCAATTTAGAGAGGAGGGGGGTCACTAAAAAATACTCTACTGGATTGAGGTATGTCCCTTGCAATGCCTTAAACTGAAATAATACTTATTTTTCATTTAGAATCAAACATAGCAGTGTAATATTTGAGAAAATCTGCTGCTTCTGGGAAGAAGATAACAAAGTCAGCTTCAGTTTGAACTTGCATAGAACATCTTTCAGCTCTTTCATACTGCTTTGATAATAGAAAGATTGACAGCCAGAATTTTTAGAAAAAGTTCACCTTGGAAAGCCATATTTGTTTCTCTCGTAATAACAGGGAAGTTTTTTTTCTTAGTTAAAAAGTTAGTAAAGCCAGGTAACCTGGGATTATGTTAAAAAGCTATTGACCAAGCTTTATTTAATTCAGAAGTAAGGGACATTTAGATCTGTCATCTTTTTAATATCTGACAGCAAATCCTGACAGTAAACTTAAAAGTGGAAACTGCAAATTCTGTATCAGATGTTGCTGACCTTCATAGGAAAAAATATATTTTCTGCTGTGCCTGGAAAATAAGTGAAATATGTGATTAAGGGCATTTTATCTAGCTCATGATGAAACCTATAGTAATGAAGCTACTATAAGACTCCTAAAGTAAAAAAGTATAAATAAAATAATGTTTAAGAACCTTCCTTAAAAAAGGTATGACTTTTAGCCTTAAATATTGAATCAAACTCTCTTCAATATATTCTACATGTTCCTGAAAGTTGACAATGTTATTCCCAGACAGGGCAGCTCATCCATCCATTCAATTTATATAGCCACCCATCATATATATAATGACTGAGAATTAACTTAAAAATGTGACTTGCTTGCAAGTATTCAGTGATGTCCTAGTTCAGATGCTATTAGTTAGTGAAGTGTTAATGAGAACTAAATCATGCATACTATGTGTATAATTTGATTTATTAAATCAGGTTTGGGAGTTTAACATGCTGCTTCCCAAATGTATATACATTATTTGATAATCTTAATTGTTTAAACATAATTACAAAATTCTATTAAAAAGATAACCATTGGTTATTTGTGGATAATCTTATTTTTTATTACTAGGGTACACTTTTGTAAAAGAAACCATAATTAATATTGGAGTCAAGTAGTAAACTAGGAGATCGGTAATACAAACCTTCATCTTTCCCCTTTAACATGTCCTCAGAGATTACAGATCCTGTAAATTTCTGAAAGCTTAATTTATTTATGGAGGAAATGCCATAGATTTTCTGCTTTCTTTGACAGCCTGTACATGGTAGGAGTCAAGTACAGTATAGCAATAGCACTTAGATTTATATACCGCTTCACCATGCTTTACAGCACTCTAAGCAGTTTACAGAGTCAGCATATTGCCCTCAATAATCTGAGTCCTCATTTTACCAACCTCAGAAGGATGGAAGGCTGAGTCAACCTTGAGCCACTCAGGAACAAAGGAATCAAACTCCTGGCAATGTGAGCAGAGTTAGCCTGCAATACTGCATTCTAACCACTGCATCACCTCCTTCTTCATTTAGAAGTTAATTAACCAGGCTTTCTTTTAAACAACAGCAACAAAAAAGACTGCTTTCTAAACTCCTGAAATGCCTAGCATTCCTTAATATCTGGATTCCCAGAATGGTTTCACAATATCTAGTATGGCAATAGAGTGAAAAATAGAAGGCAGTAAGATTGGCTTTTGTAGTGGGCTTCATAAAGGTAATATCAACTGATATTCGTTCCAATGGTTAAGTTAAATATTTTTGGAATTGAATATTTCTGAATAAAATTTTTAATATACTTTTTTGACATATCTACTTGGTCATTTTGGGAAGTAGAAAAATGAACTAATGATATGTTGTATAATTATCCAACAGTCAATTTAGGCTAGGGAGTAGAAAAAAGGTAGGGGAAGCAAGCAAGCATTAGACTTGAAAGCCAGAAGTCCTGCTCCTTAGATTTCTGTGCTTTTAAAAATATCTTTTTGACTAGTCCCACTAAAGTGGATGAGTCCAAAGGATTATCCAGACTACCTTGTTTCCATATCAGCTAGCTAGATTCTGAAGAAACACCCATTGGCATTTCTCTCTCTTTAATTTAAATCAGAATAAATGTAAACAGATCCTCCAAGCTGATCGGCCTTAGCTTTAATCTTGTTCAGTCTGTTGTCCTAAGAAACAAATCCTGGAATATATATGCATAATATCTAAAAGCTAGTAGCAAACACATGTAACAGACAGAACTGCTTGAAAATGAATTGAGCAAGAAAATCTATGCAGATGGTTAGCAATATTTAAACCATAGCACAAAGCTCTGGAAAGACCATTTTGGTGGGGTAGCACACGAACCCCCTCCGAAAAGAGTTTCTTACTGGCTTAATTCAGAACAGATACTTGGATACTTTCTGCTTACTTGCAGGAGACAAATTAAATAAAAGAGATATTGGTTCTAGAAAGATTTTCAGGTAGTTCAAAAAACTGTGCATGGGAAGATCATTAATAGTTGTAGAATCTGGATTTGATTGTAATTGCATTTAAATTGCATTTAAGCAAATATGCATAAATTTAATGTTGCTTTGATCTAAAATGTTATAATATTTGCTGTCTGCATTGCCTGCCTCTCCAGATTATAGATCTCATGAGGATCATATTGCATGTAGCTATAAATACATTACATTGGATGTTTGAAGTAAAAATGTATCAATAGTAGTCCACAGCCATCATTTGACAGCTAGTCAGACATCTTGTCACCATATTATCATAGGTCAAATTTTAATAATAATAGTGATTTTGTAAATGCTCCTTTTGCATGCTGCTCAACAGGGAATGAGGTGCATAACTATAAACCACCAATTAAAAAAGTGAGTTGTTAAGAATAATTAGTGTTGTTGCTATTGTTCATTTCTGTGTTAGCTAAGGAATGCAAGGTACTAAGTGTATTTTTCATTGACAGTTCTGGACCTCCTTCAGTATTGTGCATAAGTGTTTGATAAAAGAGAATTAAAGCTGAATAGTGCTATTGCAGCACTTTTCCTGTTGTTGAAAACTCTTCATTCTCAGAAATGCTCAAGTTAGGAGATACTGTATTATACAAGTAATCCCCATTTAACATCCACTTGTTCAGTGACCATTTGAAGTTATGATAATGCTGAATGAGGGATACTTACAGTAGGTCCAGATAGTTGTGTCCATTGCAGTGTCCTTGCAGTCATGTGATCATGATTTGGTGCTAGGCGACCAGCCCACAATTACAACATTGCAGCATCCCGGGATCATGTGATCACTATTGCAACCTTTACTGCCAGCTTCCAACAAGCAAAGTTAATGGACAGAAGGTCACAAAACACATGACTCTGGAATCCTGTGACTGTGTGGGATCCGCCCTATGATGGCAACTAGGATTGCCAGAACTACGGTTGTAGGTTGGTGTGGTTATATAGCATCCACTGTTCCCTCTAAGGTGCGCGGCCGCGCACGTGACAGGGAATCGCCGCGCGGCAGTTTTGAACTGCCGCGCGGCGATTTCCCTTGTTAGAGGGAATGTTGCCGCGCACGTCATAGGGAATCGCCGCGCAGCAGTTTCGAACTGCCGCGCGGCGATTTCCCTTGTTAGAGGGAACATTGATAGCATCATGCTTACTTAGCGCTGGAGTTCCCAGTCCCAATTACTGTGGTAAGGGAGAACTGCTGGTAATAATCCACAATTTTAATTTACCTAGCTAGAACAAGCACTTGAAGACCGCTGGTGATTGTAAACTTGAAGCTGAAGTCTATAATATAGTGTTATGTAAGTAACAACAAAGATAGTGAATGTTAGGAAAAATTAAATCGGCAGAGCAGAGTGCTTGAAGATAGATTGTGAGTACAATGAGAAACCAGTTTCATTGAGACAAAGTCATCTACTGATATAGGATTGGTAGGTGTAGTGAGTGCATAGTAGGGAAACTGAACTGATACAGGTATTTGTCCATTTACAAACACAATGGAGTCAAGAATTTCAGTCATAAGTTGTGGTTGAAAGTCGAGGCACCACATGACTGGACTGAATTTTACAACTGTTTTTACAATAGTCGTAAAGTGAGTCACTGGATTCGAATCACAACTGCCAAGGGGAGTTCTGCAGTCATAACTTTGAGGATAGGTCCTAAGTAGCTTTTAAAAAGTCTGTCATAAGTTTGAATGATCATTAAATGACCGCTTATTAGTCAAGAACTACGGTTTCTCCATCCTGGGTGGAGCCATCATTCAGGTTGGGATGTCCTCGTCCAGTCAGGTAAAGGACCGAGTCTGTCTTTGTTTAAAATCTCTGGGCCCGCCCTCTAGGTTCTCAGTTTCGACTCGGTCCTCAGATAGGACAGTGGCTATCCCTTCCTGATTCTGGACTAGTCCCAGTAGGAACTTCGAATGTGAGTGATTTTTATTTTTATTTTATTTTTATTTTATTTTTTTGTTGTTATCCCTGCCTTTCGGAGGGTTAATTCTCCTTTTTTAAAAAAGATTGAGCACTCGACGGTAGAGCTTCGGCTCCTGCAGCGCTGCCGGATCGCAACAAAAAACCCCGTTCGGGCATTGATCACGTGGGCTTGCTCAGATCTGCCTGGTCCGCAGAGTACATTAAAAAAGGGGGAGAAAGAGAGAGAGTTGGGCTGGTATTGACCGGTTGAGCTTGCTTGGGTCTACCAAATAAAGCGGGTGCGAGAAGGTGTGTAAAGCCGAGCGAAAAGAAGCCGAGAGCCCTGTGCCGGCTACAGAGCTTATTGACAATAGGCAGCCAGCGTTGCCGATTAAGCTTTGATCCCCGCTCTGCCTTCAAAACTTGCCTGAGGGGCAGCCCTTTACAGAGACCGGGCGGGGGGGTGCCTCCCTACCGCTAGAGCGGCGGCTCGCGGTTATCTCGTCCCCCCGGTAGCTCGGCTGAGTCGGGAAAGCGCGGGGCGCAGTCTAATAGATAAGACGTGTGCCTTGACGTAGCGGAGCTTGCTCCGGTCGGCACCATTAGAGCTTAAATTTCCCGCCGATCGCCATCTGGAGTTTCCTTCCGGTGGCCATTTTTTTGTCATTTTTCTCAGAGGGGAGGGCATGATGAGCCCGGATAATACGCAAGACAAGCCACGGGGCAAGCGGCAACGTAAAGATAAGCACTGTGAATTAGAAGGAGGGGAAAATGGGAGATCACCAACCACTCTAGCCCCTAAATCATCACAGACGGCCAAAAAGAGCAGGGCAACTGAGAACGCAGAGCAGAGGAGACACAATAAACTGCAAAAGATTTGTAATAAAGCTTCAGCAGAGAAAAACTCGCAACAACCCAGTTTAGAGAGCAACCTCATGCAACCCAATCAGGGCATGCAACAAAGCCTGGATAGCCTAAATATTAACAGGCACAGCAGTAATGTGTGGGGGGATGCAGGTTTTCCTGCATTCTCCAATCCCACCACTCAGGCTACAATCCCGGAACAAGGAGCTAATTCCCAAACAATTCCAAGTCAGGGACTTGATTCTCTTAGTACATCAGAGTCTTCCTCAGAGACCATAACTTTAGATCATGCAACTCTGCAGAGACTACTACTGGCAGCTGTACAACAGGGTATTTCAGCCAGCCAGCAAGGCCAAAGCAAACCAGCTTCTGCAAATGCCAATAGGGCTCAAGCCAAGCAAGCTTCCACATATAGGGACCAGGATTTAGAGGATCTCTCTGAAGTTTCCGATGAGGAGTTATTGGACCCAATTATAGACCAGGATGTGGATGAATATGAGTTATCGGAGGATGAGCAATCCTCACAGGAGAACCATGGATCCAACACATTATTTCCACAGGGACTATTCAAATCCCTCCTGCATAAGGCGCGAGCTGCGGCTGGACTGGAACCTATACAGGCTGCAGGACCTTCGGCCTCTCAAAATCTGGATCCCCTCTTCGCGGAATTTACACCGGAGGTGGATGTGGTGCCTGCCCCACAACTTTTCCTGGATAACGTCCAGAGACAATGGTCAGCGCCGGGTTCGGGTCCCATGCCATCATCATCAGACAGGAACCTGTTTAACGTAGGAAATGAGCTAGCATCACTGCTGACTGTTCCTCAGGTGGACGCCCCGATCAGAGCCCTGCATTCCTCAACCACCATGCTAGGAGAGGCTGAGGAAATTTTGAGGCCAGAAGACAAAAAAACGGAGCAAGTTCTTATAAAGGCACATCAGGCAGCAGCATGGGCGGTGAAAGCGGCTTCATCAGTATCATTCTTCGCGAGGTCTTCGTTAATCTGGCTGCGCCTTCTCCAAGAACACATCCCAGCAACTAACACAAGGGCTCAACAGGACTTGAACAAAGTTTTTGCGGCCACACAATACGCAGCAGATGGCTCTCTACAGGCATCTCGATTCGCTTCCAAAGCCATGGGAGCGGCAATTGTCGCTAGAAGGATGCATTGGCTACGCCAATGGCCCGTGGACACACGTCACAAATGGCGTTTAGCCACCACTCCGTTTAAAGGCCAACAATTGTTCGGAGAAGCTTTAGAGCCGATTCTTATTGAGACCAGAGATAAAAGGAAAGTGCTTCCATCCATCTCGCGAAAGGGTAACTTTCGCCAATTTCCCTATCCTCGACGGTCCTTTCGAAGCAACGAACAGGGACCCAGTTACTCCAGGTCTCAAGGTCAGTCTGGATTTCGACAATCCCAATCCCAAGACAGATTCGGGAGGGGAAGACAGTCTAGACGGCCCTTTCGAGGAGGGAGGGGACTCCCCTTTCGAAAATCAAGATAGGGAACTTCCCGTGGGGCCCATAGGGGGCAGGCTCGCTCTGTTTATCAACTTTTGGGAGCGAACCACCCATGACCAATGGGTCCTGCAGACCATAAGACAAGGCCTTTCCTTGGAATTCCTTTCCCTTCCCCCGCGGTTTTTTATTCAATGCCCCACTCCTAGGGTGCCTTCCAAGAAAGTTCTCATGGAAGAAGCGATTCAACACCTACTGGATATTAACGCTATCGAGGAGGTGCCTCTAGACCAGCAGGGACTGGGCCATTATTCAATCCTCTTTGTTGTCCCAAAGGCCTCGGGGGGATGGAGAGCAATTCTGAATTTAAAACAATTGAATCGCTATATCAGATACAGGCAGTTTAAAATGCACTCCCTTCAGTCTATTCTGGGGTGCATTAGACGGGGGGATTTTCTGGCTTCATTGGCCTTAACAGAAGCATATCTGCATATCCCGGTTAACTGCCATCATCGACAGTTCCTAAGATTCTGCTATGCAGGTAGACACCTCCAATACAGAGCCTTACCGTTTGGGCTGTCGTCAGCACCCAGGGTTTTCACCAAGGTACTGGCAGCGGTGGCAGGACACCTTAGGTCCATTCCGGTGCGAATACAGTGTTACTTAGACGATATATTAGTGCAGGCTTCTTCGGTGGACTTAGCGAAGCGCGATGTGCGGACGGTGCTGGACACCCTGCGGCAACACGGCTTCTCCATTAATTTAGAGAAGAGCCAGCTCTCCCCGACCACTTGTCTGCTCCACTTGGGAGCAGTCATAGACACCATAGAATGCAGGGTTTCTCTTT
>QLTV01001682.1:3933090-3953303 GCA_003457575.1 Thermophis baileyi
AGCAGCTCCCTCTTCTGTCCTTACCTGCGAACAGGTGGAAACGCTGGCACAGTTCCCGACAGTTCGGCGATTCCTGCAAGGAGCCGCCAATCTCCGTCCACCTGTCATCTATCGTTACCCCACTTGGGATCTCCCCAGGGTCCTAAAGTCTCTAACGGGTCCACTGTACGAACCTCTTCGAGAGGCTTCACTTCGACACCTCTCGTACAAAGTGGCTTTTTTGCTAGCAATTACCTCTGCATTTTCCATCCCGATCGAGTGGTCCCCAGGTTGGACCCTTCTTTCTTACCTAAAGTCAATTCGGCTTTTCATAGAACTCAGGAATTGGTACTACCTTCGTTCTGCGCAAATCCCTCTCACCCAACGGAGAGACTATGGCACACCTTAGATGTTTGCAGGGCTCTGCGAATATACTTGAAGAGAACTCAACAGGTTTGCAGAACCGAGGCCCTGTTAGTGGCCTTCCTACCTCATTCCGCGGAACAAAAAGTGTCATCTTCAACCATAGGGCGCTGGATCTGCGAAAGCTTATGAACTCTCAGACTTACCATGGCCTCAAGGAATTACGGCCCATTCTACTCGCAGTGCAGCCACCTCAGCAGCCTGGGCCTCACAGGCTCCCCTGGCAGAGGTTTGCAGGGCGGCAACATGGTCTTCACCGTCACAATTTATCCGACACTACGACAAGTTCGCATTGGCCGATGCGGCATTTGGTCGGAGAGTCTTACAGCGAGTACACGAAGAGTCTCAATGAGACAGATGGCATAGGACCCACCCGAGGGACTGGAAGCTTTGGTACGTCCCAACCTGAATGATGGCTCCACCCAGGATGGAGAAGGGGCGTTGGTCTTACCTGTTACGCCTCTTCTCATCAGGTGGAGCCATCATTCAGTCCCACCCTCGGAATATTTTGGGAGTGGAACATAGTGGCTCGTTGATTTTTCTTTTTCTTTTGGTTTTTTCTTTTTGGCGGGGATAGCCACGCTGAGTCTGTACCTTCGGCCTCGCCGAAACTGGGAACCTAGAGGGCGGGCCCAGAGATTTTAAACAAAGACAGACTCGGTCCTTTACCTGACTGGACGAGGACATCCCAACCTGAATGATGGCTCCACCTGATGAGAAGAGGCGTATCAGGTAAGACCAACGCCCCATCTCTATAAGATTTCTTTAGGAAGTGGAAATTAAGAGGCAAATAGGGTAGATTGCTGACAAAGGGGACATCACCAGTAAATTTGACTACTGATCTATGAGGTAAAAAGTGTAGCTAAGGAAAAGATAGGGAAAAAAAGAAAAGCAGAAGTAAGGTACAGAAAAGGCAGTAGTGAAAACCAAACAGCCATAGAAAAAGGTTCCTCTATATAATTAGCATGAAAGAAGTGGAAAAAAGAAAACTTTAGGAAACAAAGAATTCTGACTAGGAATTCAAGGAGCCAAATAAAGCAAGACTGTTAGAAAATTAAAAACAGGGTGCTAAGAAAACAGTGGGTAGGTGCACAGATATAAACTCCTGATTTGAGGACATGGACTTAGCACAATATTTAAACCCACCAACTATTATTCAGCTTTATTTATAAATTGGACTAGTATGGTTTACTCAATAACCATGGTTAATTATCTTGACTCAACATGACATATGAATTCATCAATGAATGGTGGAGCCATATTATGAAAACTCAAGGTCCCGTAAGTTGGGTGGAGAGCTACCTTCAGACAGCACCTAAAACAGGGATATCTGGATTATTAACAGGAAATTGAGTGTGTGAGATGGTTTTCAAAGCAACTAGACTTTGTTCCAAATAACAAAAGGACAAATATGAGTGCCGGGATTTTCTTACAGAAATGGTGTGTATTTAGAAAGCATGTATGGAAACTGAAATTTCTCCAACTCTTCTCTTTAGCACTATGATGGGAGAAAAACTACTTTAATACTATATAATAGGGGTCCCCAACCCCCGGTCTGCGGACCGGCACTGGGCTGTGGCATGGCAGCAACTGGGCCACGCAAACGAAGCCTCATCCGTGAGATGCAGGCAGCATGCAAAACCATGCCCCCTCCAGTCTGTAGAAAAACCTTTCCCCATTGAACCGGTCCCTGGTGCCCAAAAGGTTGGGGGCCACTGCTATATAAGATCCATGTTCATTAATATGTTCTGTTACTAGCTATGATTTATTATATTAAAGTCCCAAGACTTCAAAATGAGGATTTGTTAACTTCTATAGCATTTGTTGCAGATATCTTCAGATGCTCATATTCTAGAATTTATAGTCAACTGGTAGATATTCCCATTCATAAATACTGAGCATTGTTATAGCAGTGAAAAGGTTGTCTTAATTCTAAGCTACTCCTCCTCTTCTTGGAAATTTAAAGAATTAACAGTACAAATATTGAAGCTAAAATAATATATTAATAAAAAAATAAAGAAAAAATAAATGGAAATATATATAAATTCAATTGCCATCTTAAGGGGAAAAGGTTTTATTCATCTGAATTCTGCATTACTGGCTAACACATATAGATAACAAATAATCTTTTAGAATTAATTTAGTGATACTAGAAAAAAATATAAATGATTCAAGATTTTGCTGCTGTTCTGAATTAAATTCTAGACTCTTCTCTTCCCCCCCCCCTATGCAGCATCTGTGAATGTGCTTGTTCAAAACTGCAAGATATACAATGATGCCAGCTGTGATATTTCTGCAGATGGGCAGCTTTTAGCAGCTTTCATTCCTAGCAGTCAGCGGGGATTTCCTGATGAGGGGATACTCGCAGTCTATTCCCTTGCACCGCACAACTTGGGTGAAATGCTGTACACAAAGCGATTTGGTAAGAGATTATGTGTCAAAGATTTGGGGAAGCTATCAAGACCTTTAACAATATCTTAGAAAGTACATTTTTTCCCTGACATAAAACTGATACATGTAATAATTGCAAGGAAAAAGTAATCCCAACTGTAGATTGATTTGGTAGCAACAGAGTGGTGAAATAGGAATATATACCATGTGATTCCTATGATGCATTTGCTTAACTAAATTTGATCTTGAACTTTGGCTACTGCTATTAGTTGACTAAGATGATATAAGCAAAGTATTTTTTTTTAAAGATTAATAGCAGTCTTCATAAGGGAAATGGAAAAGGAAGGAAGGAGGATCAGAGGCAAGGATTCATTAATGGAGATGTTTATTATGTTTTGCTTCATGCCTAGGTCCCAATGCCATTTCTGTGAGCTTATCCCCAATGGGCAGGTATGTCATGGTAGGATTGGCATCTCGTCGCATCTTGTTGCACCCATCTACAGAACATATGGTGGCTCAGGTTTTCAGGCTTCAGCAACCACATGGAGGAGAAACTTCAATGAGGGTAAGTGGTATTACCTGTTTAACTACCTGCGTATGTTTATTTGGAAACAGATTGGTATATTAATGAAGCAAAGCTCTTTAAAAGGTTGTGGAAGGTAACAGTCTTGCTTTTTCACTACGCTTGCTTTTCACTGTCACTGATTTTTGGGGTTGTTATTAGAATAAATAGACAAGTAGCAGGAATTACTATGGGAACATTATTATTGGCAGAAATAATATAAGAATGAAATATTACCACCAGATGAATGTTTAATGGAGTATGTTGTTTAATATGTCTCTTTATATTAGTAAGTCAGTAGGGTCTATGTTAAATAGGGGTAAATAAAGAGCAGACATACAGTCCAAACAGGATTAATTGGTTTACCTTGAAAATAACATTTGTCAGTTATTCACTTAACATTGGTTGATATTAATGTTAGATGTTAGTGTTTGGAAATGAAGTGCTTCTTCAGAAAACAGTGTTCCTCTGGTAAACTTAAATCACAAAGTATTATTAGCCTTCAAATCCTACATTTATTAAAAAGTTTTTATTAGAGAATCTGTATGTGGATGTTGAACCCTTTAGATCATATTTTTGTATAATTGATCCTTTCTCTATACTCTTAAGATAATGGAAACTGTAAATATTAAGTTAAAGTTCTTGCTCAAACAGGCAATTTATTTAATTGGAAATCACCCCAAATCTTATTAAATACTGTTCTGAATGAAGTTTCTTATTTTATTTGTGCCCTTATAATTCCATACTTTTTTGGACCTTGAGAATTTTATCAAATAGCTTCTGAAAGAATAATGGTATACTAAATCAGCATGAAAATTAATTGTGAAATTGTTAGCAAAAACAATTATAATTTATGTGTTATTACTCCTCAGTACTAAATAATTCTCAATATTTAAAAAATGAACTTGTTTAAGAATGGTTGATTTCTTTTGGAATTGTGAAAAGCCTACAAGGGAGTTCATAGCATAGAGTTAGGATATACCACTTTTATCGTCTTGATGGCAACATTACACTTTGCATACTACTTCAAAGACTATTTTGAAGTATGCAGGGCTGTGGCAACTTTTCAAAATTATTGTTTTAATTTTGTTATTTATTATACTGAGATGTGTTTTATATTGTTACTTTGTTTTGTTTTATAAGTTCTAGGGTATTTTTGTAACAACAGCACTAAAACAAAGCCTTACCGCTTTATTTTGTGTCAGTTGAGAGTGATAAAACACTGAAATTCAACAGCCATAGCTCCATCTACTGATAAAACAACACTATTTAGTTTTCAAAATGAGCTTCAGTTGGCAGCAAACGTGGGAAAATAAAGTTGAGAAAGACAAAGAGGGTTAGAGAGAAAGCAAATAAACAGTCGAGCAGAAATTGTAAAAGATACAGAAGGAGGAAGGGCATTATGGAGAGTTAGGAGAACATTTGAATAAATTGGGGTTGAATTGGAGGCAGCTTTGATGAAAAACAGTGGGGATTGTGGGATTTCATCCAGGCTTCCTCTGTCCCAATGGAATTCCCTTTATATAGAAAAATACTTTTATCCCTTCAGTAAAAGTACGCCACTAATTTTTCATTCAAAAACAGGGGAAAGTGCTTGGGTTTTTCTTTCTTTGTGGATTTAATCACCTACAATAATATTGATTTCAAATATTGTAATCTGTAGCTCAAGAAATTGTTATCCAGGTTGTCCATTCAAAATATAATAATGCTACTTCAAACTTGTTTGCATTGAATTTTCATTGATTGGCCTTTTCCTAGCAACAGATAAGATGATATAGAATTATGGGAATGCACAACTTAAAAGAAAATGGCACAGAATAAAAAAAAATTACAATTACTGTTTGATTTGCAATAAAGGCAGACCTCTCAGGGAAGGAGCTCAATGTTTGGATTTTAGGGCTTAAACTTGAGATAGTGATAGGAATGAAATATTTCTGGAGGGAAATTACTTTTCTTCTGAGAAAGCCTTTTAATTGTACAAAAATAATGTCAAAATGATACATATTAACCTGATTTTAGCATCTGTTGTTGTTGTTGAAAGCAAACAGAGGTGTTTGAAAACAAGAGCAGTGTTTCTTGGTCTGATCCTAACCCAATAATGGTGAACATTCTGGGCTCAGCATGTTAAAATTTCGGGAAATGCCTGACTCTGATGGCAGATCACCCCGCCACAAAAGAGAAACAATTCTTTGTATGTTTGTTTCTTTTTAAAAAAAAATATAGTCCAAACGTGGGGTGCTGTGTGTTGTATGAAGAAACATCACATAATTACAAAAGCAGTTTACACAAATAAAACAAGCTTAGACAATGTAAAATAATAATAACTAATAATTGCATAACAATATCAAATGAATATTTGATTATTATTAGTCCATTTCTAAGACAGGTTGAATTGAAACCAAGACAGGTAGTTCTTGCATAATGACCAATCAGTGGCCATTCAAAATTGTGATGGCACTGAATTAAGGGAGTTACAACTCCTGCCTGAAATTACGATTGTTACAGCACCCCTGCTGTCATCTAAACTCGATTGCTCGGCAGCAAAACTTCTCTTACAACTATGGGGACACTTCAGTCCCCTGCCCCAATTTATCTGCCTCCATCTAGGCTATCAGTGGTAGCGCTGAGACTCGGCCTCAACTTCAGCCTTAGTCCCACTTCTGCCACTCAAAAAGACTTGCACCATTTCCCAAGGCGCAATTGCCTGTATAACCCAGCACCCCCCCTTCCCCCCAAGAACTGCTGTGCTCTATTTACTTTCAGATGGTGTCCTCGTTCTGTTGACAGCCTGGACCATTTTTCCATTGACTTTCTTCCTGCAGGCTTCCCAAAAACGAAGACTTTGCTAGTGGAAAATTGGCTAGGAGCATTGGCAATCATCTCAGGTTTTTTCAGGTTCCCCATTGACTTGTGGGAAGCTGTCAGGGAATGTTGAAAATGAGGATGACATAAGTACGGCACTGGTGCTGAACAGCAGTAGGCCAGCGGTGCTGAAGTAGCAATAAAATCCCTAAATTTCATTCCCTCAGGAGTGCTGGATCCTGACAGCATGCCCTAGGATGGTTACAAAGTATCTGGCACAAGAGTTTAGTGGTGTATAGATGAAGGGGACAAAGAGGAATCTGACTAGTGGCTGGACACTTTGGAAAACATTCTAGAATTATAACCACAAGACCAATAAAATAAGAAACCATGCCCTTTCTCCTTACCATAATCTCCTGAAGTTTTCATTTACTTTGACAGCAATTGTTCCCACCATAAATTTAGTACTGCTGAGAACATACCAATATCTTCTGTTCTGGTAAGCTCTCCTAGATTTCATTCTTTGTTCTATTATTAGACTGTAAACTGTTGGGAATGAAAAGAAATTAGTACCTTAGAGCTGTTTGCTTCATGATTTAACATTTGGAGCAGCCAGGCAAGGAACTCCTGTTGGTGATTATTCTTTAATGCTAGATGTAATATTCCAGCATCCAATTAATTATATTTCATTAGAAATGAAATCTAGATACAATTTGATAGATATGATTATTCCTTATTTGATGTATTTTATAATAAAATGATATGTATTTTATAATTTTAGATATCTACAGGAATATTTTATCATTATAGTCTAAAACCTCCTGAAATAAAAATTGTTCTAGAAAACCTGTCACGAATAAAGGCGAATATACGTGTCCCAGGATAATGTTTCAGGATCCAATCTGGATAGGTCACCAGGACCAGAGGTTTTGTCTTCCAAGCTTTTGGACTCATGCTGGAGCTCTTCTTCAGGAAACTCCTCTCTAGCAGAGTGTGTGCTTTGGGCTGTTCTATGTGTGGCAGCTACAAAGATTGTTGGATGAGCAGGTACAAAAGCAACCAGGGAAGTGATTAAAGCCTGGAAAAAGGGGCCCCACATCAGTCAACAGGAGTGCTGATTTACCACCAGCTTATCAAGTACTTAGGAGGCAAGGGCTTGGCAGCACAAGCAAACAATAGCCAGCCATCAACACTCCAATCAACATCTAAAAAGTCACAACAGGCACCATATAAATACCACACACAGAACAGCCCAAAGTACACACTCTGCTAGAGAGAAGTTCCCTGAAGATGGGCCATTAAGAGTCCGAAAGCTTGGAAGACAAAACCTCTGGTCCTGGTGACCGACCCAGATTGGATCCAGAAAATCTGTCTATGCATAGTATAAAATAGTTGTAGATGATTTGTGGAAAGATTTTCTAAGCTGTAGATTAATTAAGTATTTAGCTTAAACTTCCTTCTTAGCCCTTTTATTATTAGCTTGTTTCATGATGAATGCAGCTCTGATCATTTTGCACATGTAAACAATAATTAATTAATTTCCTAGATTCCAAGCCTATATCAATTGACAAGTATATATGAGAGTTACATTGCTCTTGTCATTCTCTTAAAGAGTTACTGAACAAAATAACTGAGTGGAACTTTGTTCATTTAATAGTGTATGCACCTTGATGTCAAATCTTACATAGCTTTGATGATATTACATATCTTTCATATCAAACTAAGTCTGAAACATCAATTTTACTTGTTTGTTTGTTCATTGCATTTATATTCTTGTCTTCCTTTTAAAAACTCAACATAGTTCACAGAGGGACACCGCCTGAGAAAAAGTATCTGATCCAGAGTTACCCACTGAACATTATGATCCAGTGGCTTGAATCTAGGTCTCTCTTATCCCAGTCCAGTCTCTAACTGTTCTAGCTTCCTTATTATACAGTGCATTCAGAAAGTATTCAGGCCCCTTTCACTTTTGTCAATTTTGTTACACTGCAGCCTGATTCTACAGTTGTTGAAATTCATTTTTTTCTAATTAATCTACACTCAATACCCCATAATGACAAAGTGAAAACAAAAGTTTAGAAATATCTGTAAATTTATTAAAAAGGAAAAAACCTGAAATAGCACATTGGCATATGTATTCAGACCCTTCACTCGGTACTTTGTTGAAGCACCTTTGGCAGCAATTACAGCCTCGAGTCTTTGGGTATGACATGACACACCTGGATTGGGGGGTTTTCTGCCATTCTTCCTTGTAAATCCTCTCAAACTCAGACAGTTTGGATGGCGACCGTCGGTGGATAGCCATTTTCAGGTCCCTCCAGAGATTGTCAATAGGGTTCAAGTCAGGGCTCTGGCTGGGCCACTCTAGGACGTTCACAAAGTTGTCCCTAAGCCACTTCTGTGTCATCTTGGCTGTGTGCTTAGGATCATTGTCATGTTCGAAAGTGAACCTTTGGTCCAATCTGAGGTCCTGAGCAGCTGTGAAACAGATTTTCATTGAGGATATCCCTGTACTTTGTTCCATTCAGCTTTCCTTCAACCCTGACCAGTCTTCCAGTCCCTGTTGCTGAAAAACACCCCCACAACATGATGCTGCTACCACCATGCTTCACTGTTGGGATGGTATTGGGCAGGTGATGAGTGGTGCCTGGTTTCCTCCAGACAACGTTTAGAATTGAGGTCAAACAGTTCAATCTTGGTTTCATCAGACCAGAGAATCTTGTTCCTCACAGTCTGAGAGTCCTTCAGGTGCTTTTTTGAAACTCCAAGCAGGCTTTCATATGTTTTGCACTAAGGAGAGGTTTCCATCTAGCCACTCTGCCATAAAGCCCAGATCAGTGGAGAGCTGCAGTGATGGTTGTCCTTCTGGAACTCTGTCCCATCTCCACACAGGATCTCTGGAGCTCAATCAGAGTGACCATCGGGTTCTTGGTCACCTCTCTTACTAAGGCCCTTCTCCCCCGATTGCTCAGTTTGACCAGGCGACCACTCTTGAAAGAGTCCTGGTTGTGCCAAACTTCTTCCATTTGAGAATTACAGAGGACACTGTATTCTTAGGAACCTTCAGTGCAGCAGAAATTCTCCATAGTGGTGGATATAGCATCCAGGAATGGGTTAACTCCATCTCATAGCTGATTAGACTGAGTCTGTCAAAGCTGCTTAGGTACCTCCCTTGTTGCTCTCCTTGCCAGCTTTCTGACTCAGTCACTTAGCTAGGACAGTTGTGCCAACCATTCCTCCTGTGGATTTAGTATTCCTGGATGCTATTTCTACCATTTCCAAGAACTTCAGAATCGTGAGTTTATTCTGACTGACTCTCCTTCCATCGTGAGTCGCCAGACGCCATTTGACAGTTAGAGCTTCGGCTCTCGCAGACTCCTGAGTGACAGCTCTGGCGTCTGTGAGATCGTAAGAGTCTGATTTTCCCTGCATGAGGGAAAGAGACCATAATTTTAGTTCAGACTCCTTTACAACATAATCAGACCCCTGCGAGGCTTCCTGATTGACCAGTGAGGGCTCCGGCCCGAAGTGGGCATCGGGAGACGTCTACGGCGCTCCCCGCTGGCTCCAAAGTTCCCACCAAGTCTAACGACATCGCAGTGGCCATTTTGGAAGTCTCGGTCAGATCTCACAGACAGCTTTCCCGCTTTGCACCGGACTTTCGCGGCAGCCATTTTGGAAGAAAGAATTTGAAACGCGTATTGCCACCAGTCCCTTTCTGACCGCTCAATTTACGAGAGCGAAAGGCACCGATAATCACCTTAGGGCTGCCAGGGGAGACGGAGATATTCCTCCCCAGGGGAGACGGTGTAATTCCTCCCCTTGTCAATGGGATCTCGTCCCAGACAGCGCCGAGAGGGAGGCTGGTCGCGTTTAACCGCCCCTCCTAGGGAGAAGCTCCGAGCTCTCCCCATTAGCCGCCATAACAGCCCTGATCAATACGAGACTTCCCGGGATTGGGATCATCCGGCCCTCCAAATTTAGCAGAGCTCTCGTGCTCCGGGTTGGTGGCTCCGCCACGCTCCACCAGAGCAGGCGAGAGGCTTGAAAATATTAAGGTGGTCCACAAATCATTGATCTAGAGCTATCGCACTCCAGTGCCACACAAGCCTTATTCCTCGGCACAGGCAGCGCCTATCCACCTTTGTAGTCACCTCCAGCTGTGACACCCTTGCAAACGCCTTCATCTGTCTATTCAAGATGGGGTCTAGAGCCCCAGCCCCAGATAGGGGGGCAGGAGTGGCAATAAAGATGGGGAATCCAGAAGGACCTCCAAACAGTCTAAGGAGGGAACATCTTCCTCAAAGGGGGCACAAGCGGCCAGTAAGGATGAGAAGCGTCGTCACAAGGCGCTCGATAAAATCTGCGCCAAGGCCGCCAGCAAGGAGCATGCATGGGATTCCACCCGTGCCGCCTCCAGAACTGAGGTAGCAGGACCTCAATCACAGGGCCCCTGATCTCTCGGTTTCGCAGCTTGATACCATCCTGCCCAACTCTAATGCGGATATTTGGGGCTCAGTCTCCACTCATCCTCTGCCGACTGAGAACGAGCCTTTTGTGAGTAGTCCTACTACCAGGCCCTAGGCCACCTTCACTCCCACAGCCGCTGGCCTCCATCCGGCCGCCGAGACGAACCCGGCTATTCCGGACAATATGCAAGCCATTATCAGCGAGGCCATAAGGCAGGGGATATCCGCTGGCCTGCAACAATCCAGGCAGAACCTTTGCTGGGCCCCCGCAGGATCATTTCCTTCAAGGCCGGTCGCAGGCTCGCTACCACCGGGAGACCTGAATGCATGTGATCAGGGCTCCTGCCACTCCTCTCGGGATGACGAGTCCCACCTGTCTGAGGAGGATTTCTCTCCAGATTTAGACCTCTCGAAGGATGGAAGCATGCGACCCAAGCAGCCCTCATTTCTGGGCCTTTTTCAGCAATCTCTTTTTAAGCCATTATATAAGGCAAAGATATCTGCGGGCTTAGATCCATCGGTTCCCGATACAGATCAACTCTCGGATCAGGACCCAACCGATCTGATCTTTCTAGAGCACACTGCGCAGGAGGTCATCCCTTCTCCAAAGCTGTTTACCGACGTCGTCAAACAGCAATGTCCCCAGGCTCGGGTCCAAATCCTCCTTCTGCAGACAAGAGGCTGTATAATGTCACTCTGGACCTGACCAAAGACCTTCAGGTTCTGTCGATTGATGCCCCGGTGGCAGCACTATACACTGCCTCCAACATGCCGGGCGACCCAGCCGAATCCTTGCGGCCCGAGGATCGGCAAATCGAGCAATTTCTTCAGCGGGCGCATCAGGCTGTGGCGTGGGCCATCCGCGCCTCGACATCGGCGTTCTTCTCTAGGACCTCTCTTATCTGGCTCCGCCATCTTCAAGAGAGGGTTCCGGCCACGGACGTCCGCTTACGCCAAGATGTGAATAAACTCATAGCGGCGGCACAATTCACGGCGGATGCGACCCTGAACGCGGCCCGCTTGCGTCAAAGTCGATTGGTTCCACCGTGGCAGCCAGACGCATGCTCTGGCTCAAAAACTGGCAAGCGGACGCTCGCCATAAGTGGCGCCTCGCTACTTCCCCCTTTACAGGGGAACATTTATTTGGGGCCAATCTGGAGCCACTGCTCGTTGAATCTAGAGACCGCAGAAAGGTCCTCCCTTCCATCAATAGGAGGAGCGACTTCAGATCATCACCTTATTTCCGCAGACTGTCTTACCGTTCTACTGAGACAGGTGCCATGCTTCAAAGGCCCCAGGGTTTCTATGCGCAACGGCAGAGACATCGCCAAGACCGATCAGAACGAGGCTGCCCGTTTAGATCTAAACGGCCCTTTCGAGGGGGAGGAAGCCCTAAGTGAATGTATTCCCGAGCACCCCATCGGAGGCCAATTGGCCTACTTTGCAGCCCGATGGGAGCAGTCCACTTCGGACGCTTGGGTTAGAGAGACTGTTACATCTGGTCTCTCCCTCGAGTTCCACTCTATTCCCCCGAGGTTTTTCTTGCGCTGCCCTGTCTCTAGGGACCCGGCCAAGCGGATCTTCATGGAGACAGCTATTCAGCACTTGCTGGATATCCATGCCATCGAGGCCATCCCTGAGGATCAATGTGGACAGGGCTTCTACTCAATTCTATTTGTGGTCCCCAAGACCTCAGGGGGATGGAGAGCAATTCTTGATCTCAAATGACTCAACCGCTATGTCATTTATAGGCAGTTTAAAATGCATTCACTTCTCACAATTCTGGAGGGCGTTGGGGAGGGTGACTTCCTCATTTCTATTGACCTTACCGAGGCATATTTACATGTGCCCATAATTCCGCTGCATAGACAATCTCAGGTTCCAGTTTGCTGGTGCCCACTATCAGTATAAAGCCATGCCGTTCGGACTTTCTTTGGCGCCTCGGGCATTCACAAAAATTTTGGCTGCTCTAGCTGCCCATTTGAGGGCGCGGCCCGTGCATGTCCAATGCTACCTGCATGATATTCTAATTTAGTCATCATCTGCTCTCCAAGCTCGGGAGGATTTGCGGATCACCATCCAGGTCCTGCGACGCCACGGGTTCTCCATCAATCTGGAGAAGAGCCATTAAATATCATCGACTCGATTACTCCACTTGGGAGCAATCATAGATTCGGAACAGGGCATGGTCTACTTATCCCCAGAGCGGCAGACCAGCCTCCAGGAACTGGTCACCCAAGTTCAGCGGGACAGATCCCATTGGCCACGCTCGCAAAACTGCTGGGCAAAATGGTATCGACCTTTTCCATAGTTCCTTGGGCCTGCCTGCACTCCCGAGACCTCCAATGGTTTCTTTTGCCATTTCAGAGGTCCGGCAGGGGCTCTTCACCAGTCAGAGTCCGACTCCCGAAGGATGTCATTACGTCCCTCGCTTGGTGGGGTTCTCCAGCCATCTCCAAGGGCAGCCTATTCTGTGAGCCAAACCGCATCGTTCTCACGACAGATGCCAGCTTGACCGGCTGGGGAGTGCACCTATCATCCCAGAGGGTCCAAGGGCGATGGAACAAGCAAGAACGCACGCGAAGCATCAATTGGCTGGAGCTCCGGGCTGTCCATCTGGCCCTGCGCCACTTCCAACCATCGGTATCCGGTCAACATGTATTGATTATGACGGACAACGTGGCTGCCAAGGCACACATAAATCGCCAGGGTGGCACTCGGTCCAGGGCCCTCATGGACGAGGCCCGTCGGATGATTCTCGGGGGGGGGGGGGGAGAAGACATTTGCTTTCTGTCCGGGCGGAGCATATCTCGGGAGTGGCCAACATGCAGGCGGACTGGCTCAGCCGAGCCTCCGTGGACCATGCCGAGTGGCGCCTGCACCCGGACTTATTCCGGGAGATGACGGACATCTTTGGTCTACCGGAAGTGGACCTATTTGCCACCCCGAGCAGTGCCCAACTCCAGAGATATTTCACCCGATTTGCGACGCCGGGAGCAGAAGGGACCAATGCTCTCCGTACCCCGGGGTCTCCTGTATGCCTTTCCCCCACTCCCGCTCATTCCTCGGGTCATACGGAAGGTGCTAGCGGAGAAAGCGGAGGTTCTCCTCATGGCTCCCCATTGGCCCCGCAGGCCGTGGTTCGCCGATCTGATGAGCCTATCGGTGTCTCCACCCTGGAGGTTCCCTCAGAGCAGGGTCTCCCTCAGCCAGGGGGCATTGGTCCACCCAGACCCTCAGTGGTTCCAACTGACCGCCTGGCGCTTGAACGGATCACTCTGAGGGAGGACAATCTATCCGCCAGGGTCATCAGAACCGTCCAGGCCTCACGGAGACCCTCCACCACCCGCATCTACGATGCAACCTGGAGAACATTGTGTGGGTGGTGTAACAAGGCGGGCGTTGTTCCCACGGTGGCCACTATTGGTCAAATACTCAAGTTCCTCCAAGACGGCTTGGACAAGGGACTCGGCCCCAATCCTATTAGAAGACAGGTAGTGGCCTTGTCTTCCATTCTATCGTGTGGCCGACCGGATTCCTTGGCTGTCCACCCCACAATCCGTCGCTTCCTCTGAGGGGCTTCCAACCTCTGCCCGCCTGTCATACACAGATTCCCTACCTGGGATTTACCAAAGCTCCTGAAATCGCTCACAGGGGCCCCTTATGAACCGCTTCACGTGGTCAGCTTACGCCAGGGGTCCCCAACCTTTTGGACCTCAGAGACCACTACATTCATAATTTTAAATCCCGCGGACCACTAATACAAATCCAGCGCGCCGCTTGCTGAAGCGCCTGGACTCCCAGTGACGGGATGGGGTCCTTCAGGCATTCTCTCCCCCTCTCTCTTTCTCTCTCTCCCCTCTCTCTTTCTCTCCCCCCTCTTTCTCTCTCTCCCCCTCTTTGTCTGTCTCTCTCTCTCCTCTCATCTCCCCCCCCTCTCTCCCCCCTCTTTCTCTTTCTCTCATCTCTCCCTCTCTCGTTCTTTCTCTCTCTCTCTCATCTCTCTCCCCCTCTCTGTCTCTCTCTCTCATCTCTTTCTCTCTGACATCTCTCCCCCTCTCTTTCTCTCTCTCCTCTCTCCCCTCCTCTCTCTCTTCCCTCTCTCTCCCCCCCCCCCTCTCTCTCATCTCTCTTTCCCCCCTCTCTTTCTCTCTCTCTCTTTCTCTCTCATATATATATATCCCCTCTTTCTGTCTGTCTGTCTGTCTCTCTATCTCTCTTAGTCTGATTCTCCGGCGCTCTCTGGGTCTCGCGGGCGCTCCTTTGGCCTTTGTTGGTGCTGGACGCACCTCGGTCGCTTGGGGAGACGCACGACCTGCTCTCCGCTCCGACACTCGCATGACCCGGCTGTAGCCGATGCTCCGCGTCGTAATGGGGGCCAGGAGCAGAAGGGGATGCCGTCTCCCCCATTGTGAAGCGAGCTAAATTGAACTGCACTGCAAAAGCAGCGGGCAGGCCAGGGAGGCGGGAACAGCAGCGGTTGAGAGAAACAGCTGGGCTGGGCCAGTGTCGCGGGGCTGAGAGGAAGTCACGCATCTCCCTGAGAAACCAAGGTGTGTGGAGCACCAACAAGGCCCGGAAAAAATGCCCCGAGACCCAGCAAGAGATGAAGCTTCGCTCCCGCTCTGGAATTTGGAGCAAATCTCTATCCCCCGCCCTTCCCTTCTCAGGCCAGGTGAGGAGTGACTGGGAGGGGAGGGCGAGGGGCGGGCCAGCCACTGGTGGGTTCAGTTGACAGGAAGCCACAGCAGGGGGAAGAACGAGCCGCAGGTTGCCAACACCCGTTGCTTTGGCCTGCCTGCACCGCCTCCCCTTGCACCATTACCTCGTTCTGGCCAGCAAGGGCTGCGCTGGAAAGTTGTAAGTTTCACATAGCTCCGTCTATGGCGGAGATTTCCAACCCCACCATGAGCTGCCTGGCCGGTCCCAAATTCCAGAGCTCTAGTCACAGGACTGGCCATTAGTCATCCCGGAGCAGCTCCTCTACCCGGGTGCGCCATGGACCACCAAAATTTTCTCACGGACCACCAGTGGTCCACGGACCACCGGTTGGTGACCTGTGGCTTACGCCATCTCACCTGTAAGGTGGCGTTCCTGGTGGCCATTAAATCGGCCAGGAGGAACTCAGAACTAGCCGCTCTGTCGGTAAGGGCCAACCTGTGTGTGTTCCACAGGGACAGGGTTATCCTTCGCCTGGACCCGGCGTTTATCCCAAAGGTCAATACGTGGTTCCATAGGGCCCAGGAGATTGTCCTGCCCAATTTTTGCCCTAAGCCTGTTCATCCGTCAGAGAAGAAATGGCACACGCTCGATGTCCGACGAGCACTCCGCATCTACATCGACAGGACTGCTTCATTCCGGAAATCGGAATTGCTTTTTCTTTCCTTTCAGCCTTCCTCCTTGGGTTGTAAGGTATCGTTGTCTACGGTGGGACGCTGGCTTCGGTCAACAATTGCCAAAGCCTACGAACTTCAGTCCAGGCCGGTCCCTGATAGGATTACTGCCCACTCGAGGAGCGCCGCAACCTCAGCGGCGTGGGCCACTCAGGCCTCCCTTGAGGAGGTCTGCTGTGTGGCCACTTGGTCGTCACCTTCTCCATTCGTGCAGCACTACAAAGTTGACGTTTACGCCTCGGCAGAGGCGTCCTTCGGTAGACGGGTACTGCAACAGGTGATCAAAAAAGACGAGAGCCTCAACAGCCAGTCTAAGCCCACCCGTATGGACAGCCAGCTTTGGTATGTCCCATTCCTGGATGCTATATCCAACACTATGGAAAAGGGGCATTGGTCTTACCTGATGCGCTCCTTCTCGGAGAGGTGGATATAGCATCCAGCACCACCCTATTTTCTCTCTGACTATTGACTGTTATTTATCTGACTATTGACTGCCTGTTTCGAACTTGTTGGAGGAATGTAAGCTCATTGACTATGGCACGTGAGAGTCTGTCGCTTCGTTTCTTCGTCAAAAGCTGGCAAGGAGAGCAACAAGGGAGGTACCTAAACAGCTTTGACAGACTCAGTCCAATCAGCTACGAGACGGAGTTATCCTATTCCTGGATGCTATATCCACCTCTCCGAGAAGGAGCGTATCAGGTAAGACCAACGCCCCTTTTATTGTAGCTTTCCCCAGATCTGCGCCTTGCAATAATCCCGTCTCTGAGCTCTGCAGGCAGTTCCTTTGACCTCATGGCTTTTGCTCTGCTACAGTATGCCTTGCCAGCCGTGAGGCCTTCTATAGAGAGGTGTGTGCCTTTCCAAATCATGTCCAATCAATTTAATTTATCACAGGTCAACTCCAGTCAAGGTGTAGAAACATGTCAGCAACAATCGAGAAATAGGGGGCACCTGAGCTAAACTTCAAGTATTGTTGCAAAGGGTCTGAATACTTATGCCAATGTGATATTTTAGTTTTTCTTTTTAAAAAATTTACAGACATTTCTAAAATTCCATTTTCACTTAGTCATTATGGGATACTGAGTGTAGATTAGTGAGAAAAATGAAATTCAACAACTGTAGAATCAGACTGAAGCATACCAAAATTGACAAAAGTGAAATGGGGTCTGAATACTTTCTGAATGCACTGTAAATTTTATGGGGTAGATTTCTGAGTTCATCTGAAGTTTTTCATTTAGTATTTCAGCAATTTGAAGACCTCGGTCTAGACAGACAGTTGGTTTTCACCTATTCTTACTTCTCTGTCTTAAGGTGGCCATGATATGAAACTATAGGATTTTACTGGAGTTCAAAAAAAAAAAAAAAGTCACATGTTTCTCTGTATTTTGAGTCAGATGAGATTATACCCATCTTTTATATATCTTCATTCCAAAAACCAGAAAAATATTCACAATAAGCAGCAAAGCTGTTCAAGACTGTTATTGTCCATTATTTAAAAATTTGAGGAGTCTGTTTTCTTTCATTAATATTCTGTTCTCCTTCCCTTTTCCCTTCTAAATGATTAAACAATGTGTTATGTAAAAGTGGTATGAAATGCAAGGTCTCTGCTTGATTAGCCTGTAAAAATGTCAATTCTGGACTAGTTAAATGGCTTCTTTAGATTTCATGTGTTATATTTTCAAGTGTTCTTCCAAAGTTTTATTCTGCTTCATTAACCTTTCATCTGTTCATTGCCATTGCTAATCAGAAGTTTGACAAACGAGAACACAATAACATTTCATTTTGGTTTTAATGATGCGCTTTCAGCTCAAAATTAAAAATCGTGCATAACTTCTTAATTGACAAATTTCAGTGTAACCCTTACAAGTATTTATTTTATTATGGACACCAAGCAGAATACAAAAAGTGAACAGATGAAACGAAATAAAACAGTGCAGTTTACATCACGATTCTGGATACATTCAGAGCATCTCTGGTTTTAAAAAGTACAGCACAATTTGGGCACATTCATAGAAACTAAATCATATTGGTCTGATAGTAGCAATTGTAGGTAGAATAAATAAGAGTTGCCTGGATGCATTGTAAAATAGGAAGCTTTGCATTCTTATAAAAAAAGACAAGAAATTAGGATGTGGGCTATGGATTCAATAAATATGTTTTCATAAGGGCACAGTGTTAACTCATAGGTGATTTTTTTTTCTATATCTGCCTTTTAAGTACCCTGTTTCTCCCAAAATAAGACATCCCCTGATAATAAGCCCAATCGGGCTTTTGAGTGCATGGCAATAAGGCCAAGCGCTTATTTCAGGGTTTAAAAAAATATAAGACAGGGTCTTATTTTCGGGAAAACACGGTATTGCTGTAAGGCAGAGGTCTTCAAACTTGGCACCTTTAAGACTTGTGGACTTCAACTCCCAGAATTCTCCAGCCAGCATAGCTGGCTGGAGAATTCTGGGAGTTGAAGTCCACAAGTCTTAAAGTTGCCAAGTTTGGGGACCCCTGCTGTAAGGAGACTATTAAAACATGCTAAGTTGGTACTTTTCAGAGTTTATGGACAATTATATAGTGTAAATACTTCTTGGCCTTTAAAAAGGTGGGGCGGGGCTGCTGCTCAGAAAGTCATTCCTGGGTAGGGCAGGTTGATCCAGTTGAGCTTCCAAATCTCGGGTACATTTTTTAAGTGTGATGATTGCTCAGTCATAGCCAGTCATTAAAAAGGCCTCCCTGGAGAAGTCCAATATTATAGGTTTTGCAAAAAAAAATTGGCCTATTCCATATTGATTCATAATAGTTTGCAATAGGAAAAAAACCCCAGACATTCAAAAAAGACTGTAACTTTAAACAGTATTCAATAATGCAAATCCTTATGTCAGTTTCAAGTTTAATCAGTCCTGCCTGCCTCTTAATACTGTGTTAGGAACGTATGAAGCCACTTGACACTTGGCCCTTAGAAATTTGGACTGAACCTTTTTTAATGAGGCAGAAGAGCTCTCCTTTCCTCTTGGCTCCCAAGATTATTCCCACATACTGTTACAATTAATATATTTGTAAACTCAGCATATTTCTATTGCAGGCATGCTACCAAAATCAAAGTTTGTAGAGAACATAGGGTTTGGAGTAAGGATGGGTACTGACCATTGGATTTCATTTAGGACTGATTCAACTAAAAAAACAACCCAATATGCAGCAAGAAGATGTCCTATTTAAGAATTTTGTACAATTTCAGAAGGAAAATAAGAGTGATTCTTGGGGGAAAAACATTCAAGTTTGAGGGAGTAAATAATTCCATTTTTGTTATGGTTTGATATATAAATTTGGATGAAAATGGAATTTATCATGAAAAAAAAATCTAAGCAACATTTGCAAAAAATGAGAATGTGTAGGGGAGGATAGGAAATAAATAAAAGTGTAAGCAAAAATGATTCAAGAATGTTTGATGTTCTGTTACAAAGTTGCAGAAAGTGCAGTAGAAGACAGATGATTAGTAGATGTGAAGCAATCAGTGATATAGACCACAGGTCACCAACCGGTGGTCCACGAGAAAATTTTGGTGGTCTGTGGAGAAATCTTGGCCCCCGGGCCGGATATGACCAAGACCAATTACTGCGCGGGAACACAAGGCTGCACCGCCCAACATCACCCCGCCCACACTCTTAAGGCCGAGCGCAAACCTAACCTTGAGTATAGTGGTGCGAGCCACACAAGCTGCAACAGGAAGGTAAGACCAAGAACTCGCCGCGCCCAGCCGAACGGCTGCGGGGGGGGGAAGGTTCAGCCGCCTACATCTCTCCTTCTGCTAGGCCTCCGGGTGAGACGCCCGAGCCTGCTAGATCGGCCCCCTGCAAATTCTCATCTCTAGGAGCCTGGCCGAAGTTTCCCACGCCGCTTCAGCGAGTGCTCCATGAGAGATGAGTTTGCAGGGCCAGAGCTAGCATCTGCAATGGACAGCAAACTCTGGCTGCTTCTCTCAGCTGTAGTGTGGCACCAGCGTTTGAAGCGGCGCAGGAAACTTCGTCTGGGCTGGAGAATTTGCATGGGGCCAAGCAAACACTCATCTCTCAAGAAGCCTGGATGAAGTTTCGGCCCCATGCAAATTCTTGAGCCCGGACGAAGTTTCCCGCCTGCTTCAAACGCTGGTGCCGCACTACAGCTGAGAGAAGCACTTGGTTGGGCTTCTCCAGAGGGGAGTGTTGG
>QLTV01001682.1:3953474-3999990 GCA_003457575.1 Thermophis baileyi
TGGCCGGGGTGGGGGATTTGTGGTTGAAACTGGGGGGGGGGACTTTGTCCAGGCTGGAGAATTTGCGTTTGAAGCGGTGGGGAAAACTCTGTCCGGGCTGGAGAATTTGCGTTTGAAGCTGTGGGGAGGGGGGAACTTTGTCCAGGCTGGAGAATTAATTTGCATTTGAAGCGGTGGGGGGGGAACTTTGTCTGGGCTGGAGAATTTGCGTTTGAAGCTGTGGGGGAAACTGTGCGGTGGTGCCAAGCAGGAGCCCCGGCGGGCGCGGCGCTGGGTGGGACAGAGCCGCTGCTGGAGCGCACCTGCCAGGGAGGCCAGCCGAGTGCTCAGCCAGCCACGGGAGGCCTTGGAACGGCCAGGCGGGGCGGTCCCAGCCCAGCTGCAGCCCCCGCAGCATTGGGGGGGCCGGCGGGGGGCCGGTTGTGCAGTTGGGGCGGCCACCCCCCGCAGCACCGGAGCCACGCACGCCCTTACAGCTCTGCGTAGTGAGGAAGAGCAGGCGGGCGGCAGGGAGGTGTGTGTGGAGGCGTGTGTCCTGGCAACCGTGGGGCGAGGCGGGCTGTTCCACCCTCAGGAGGGAATGCCCCCCAAATACAGGCAGGGGACGAGGGGAAGGCTTCGGTGTCCGACTGCCTCTGCTTTGCCGTTCTCCGGGTCAGGGCTGTCCGAAAGGAGCTTTTCCAAGAGGCAACTGGACTTTCTTGGTTTTTCCTTGAAGATGTTTTGCTTCTCATCCAAGAAGAATTGAAGAAGCTTCTTGGATCAGAAGCGAAAGGTCTTCAAGGAAAAACCAAGAAAGTCCAGTTGCCTCTTGCAAAAGCCCCTTTGGGTGAGATGCATGTCCTGTCACTGGCAAAGGGTGAAAGCTCAGGGATTCCAAGCTCCAATCTGCCCGGGGGAGGGGGGTGTTCCTGTTTTTCAGAAGGCCATTTATTACTAGTTAAAAATGTTTTTAAAAGAAAAAAAGTTGGCCACGCCCACCCAGTCACATGACCCCACCACCACCACCAAACCACGCCCACCACTGGTCCCTGGGATTTAAAATTATGACCTTGGTGGTCCCTGAGGTCCAAAAGGTTGGGGACCCCTGATATAGACGGAAGAAGTTGAATATCTAACCAATGCTACAGTCTTTCAGATCTCATAAACAACAACATGGAAAAAACCCATCCCCTATCAACTCTTTAAAAAATATAGAATAATTTTCCAATATATTACTTCTGTACCCTTCCCTTCAGAAAAGTGCCATTAGAGGGTCTGATAAAATTATCCAGTTTGAATAGATCCCTGTCCACCCCAGAATTTGCTTATACCGTGAGCTTTGGGAGAAATTACAGATTTTTGGAAGCACACTTTGCCTTCAACCCTATACATTTTTTAAACACTAATGAGGCATCAGATGGCAGACATTAATTATCCTAACATCATTCGAAGACAGATTCTGCCAAATATGATCCTTTTGGAATTTCTTGTCTTCCTTGAGAAGAAGAGGAAAGAAGTTGATCAGCTATACAACAGGGAAGGACTTAATTGAAGACGTAGAAGAAGTATGAACATTTGATAATAGCAACCATGATAGGCTGTATTTTTTTTATTGCAAGGTAAACTAACACTGAGTGTAGTGTAACATTTATCCTGAACTAAAAAAGCAGATTCTAAACAATTCAGCATATGTTTAAGTAGGATCCTATATTTGGAGAGGGAAATGCCAAACGGATCTCACAAGATCGGATAGCTACCATAAAATGCATAATGCAGTCAGCAAGAAAACAATAAAGAGGGTTACTTTTGCTTTATTGAATGGAGCAGGCCCTTCATTATGTAGACCATGTCAGAACATAGTATATTAAGATCCATACGTTTGCCAAAACATCTGAGGATTTTTGAGCACCTTCTTCTTTAATAACTGAATTTGGATAACTATTGCTTATGATAGTGTGAGATAATATAATATTGTTCCCATTTCTAGGTAACTTGTATCCCAAATATATTACGGTAGAAGAATGGCAAGACTGGATGAAATGATAACTGGAATCAAAATCAGAAATTAACATTTAAAAATGACATCACATTTTTAGGCGAAAGTACTGTAGATTTAGAGCTCATTGTGAAAGCAACAACTGTGGGATAATGTTAAATGTTAAGACAATGATAATATCAGTAAACACTGGCAAAAAATACTTCCTTTCTGCTCAGTTCAGCAGTGGAGTCAGTTATCAAGACTGGGCTCTCCTTCATTATATTGCTCAGTTTTCAAGCAGATCTTAATTAGGATTTTTCTACTCTGCAGTGTCTTGGAATTGATATCCATGTATCTTCAATAGGTCATTCCAATTCTAGGATTCAGATGCAGCTTTCAAGAGCCCCACCTCAGTAGAGTCCTCTTA
This sequence comes from Thermophis baileyi, assembly GCA_003457575.1. Classification (NCBI taxonomy): domain Eukaryota; kingdom Metazoa; phylum Chordata; class Lepidosauria; order Squamata; family Dipsadidae; genus Thermophis; species Thermophis baileyi. Next base: position 3,955,862 of record QLTV01001682.1, read on the forward strand.
ATTTGGATCAGGATTGGCCAAATCTGAAGCCCAGGCCTGGTATGGAGCATCCAGAGAAATGCAGCAAACGAAGTTATAGCTAGACTGATATGTAGAAATTAATCTTGTACTTTGAAAGCTTGTTTTGAATGAGCTACATTGACCACCAGGAAACATCACATGACTGTTTCATCCTAATTGAGACTTCAGATAGGGTGTGGAGGAAATAAGGAATGGTCTTGCGGGATTGGAGGAAGAGCTGCTATCAAGTCAATAGTCAGATAAGAGGGGCTTGAGCCCAGGCCAAGAAAATAACTTGAGAAAGGTCTCAAAGGATACCCTTACCCAATTTACATAAAGATAAGATGAGAGTAAGGGAAACAACATTCCGATGTGCAAGGTTCTGTTACAATAGCTATTCTAATAAAAGTACTCATTTATATAGTGTTGTTTCTTATCTGGTCTAACTTGATGGGCTGACTTATGGATAGCTAGATGTTATTATGTGGAGCTCAAATCCTTCTCTAGGAATTGAATTCATTGCAGTATAGAGGACTCTATACAGTGCTTTAGGAGTTATCCAAGGTTTGGCGTTCAGCAGTTATAGGAAGGTGCATTTGAAAGTGTTAAAAGAAATAGTGTATACGGTCCACCTTCCCTGAAAGCTCCCAGAGAAGATACAGATACAGGAGCTACCTTATGTTGTGTCCCCATATATGAGGGTTTATATGACTTCCACCAACCCTTTTTGAAGGAGAGGGATTTCTCTGTTTCAGATTTTTTGAATGAGATGGACTTTGAACCTGAATTAATCTTTCAGTAAGATCAAGCAAACTTCAAATAGAAAATGAGCGTTGCATTATTTGGCCCAAACAATCGATTGAAACAATATCTCCATGACAATGTTAATAGCTGCTTAAGTACATTCTAAAGGTAGGCTTAGAAAGCAGCTAAAGCATTGTCATTTCTGAGTGGTTGATTTGTAAATTGTCATTCATTGCTTATGTGCTATTGAATCTCACATTAAGTAATCTGGCAAAGTGTTCTAGTAAGAATGATCTTATATCCCTTCTCAGGAACAGACCAGATAATTATGTAGAAAATGATTTTAAGTGTCAACTATCAGCTAGTTAGAAGAAAATTAATAACTGCTTTTTGAGAGTTACACAATGTAATTCTCACTGGGATTCATGCTTATTTTGAAAAACCTAGAATCTCGGTTCATTAGCCTTCCTGTTTAGGTTGGTGACACATTACAACAATTTTCTCTAAATTTCAGATTATTGGACAGTAATGTTATTGGTTCCAGAGAGTACAACCATTAGCTATATTGGTTAGAGATTATGGAAGTTATAGGTCAACAGATCTGAAGGGTGCTTTGCAGCTTAAGAACTGGCAAATTGTGAAATCAAAAGGATGTATAGCTCTGGGAAAAATCAAGAAACAGTTACTCCATTTATATTTCTTCAACTAATTTAAAATGTTCTGTACATCGGAACTGGATGAGAAAGCTTTTTGAATGGCCAGCACCCATCTTCTTACAAAATATTTTTTGTTCATATTCAGTTTCAATTTTAACATCATGTAGCACAGGGGTGTCAAACTCGGGTCGTCACGGCAGCGTCGCGTGACGTATCGGGATTTTTTTTCCCTTCACTAAACTGGGCGGGGGCGGGGCCAGCACGTGATGCATCTGGCCCGCGGGCTGTGAGTTTGACACCCCTGATGTAGCACATATAAGAATCATTGTAGTTGTTCCATTCCCAACTTCTTTCCCTTTGTATCCACTTCTTTTTGTTACATTATACTATCCCTATAGCCATCCTCCAATTGCTAGGTTTTGTTTTGCTTTTCCTGTTGCTTTATTATCTATAATTCTTCAACTCTATAGGATCTGATGTGGAATTCGTTCAGGTTTCTGACAATGGCTTTATCTTGTCCTCATTAATACCAATATCAAGAAGAGACTGTTTTAACTTTTGTGCACTGAATTAACCTGTGAAAAACAGTACACAAGCACAATATATAGTACATGTGGTAGAGGCTTACTACATATTCATTCTGTGATTCAGTGTATTAAATATCCTTACTGCTTCAAGGATATTTGCTTATTTTCAGTTATTTATTCTGGTTTAGAGCAACAATACGAAGAGCTAGTTTGACTGCTGTTTTGCTTTGGAAACAGTTCAGATGAGAATGGACTTAAGTTTATACATTTATGAGCTGAAATACAGCAAAGATATAAAATAAGACTGTTGTGGATTGTTTTTTCTGTCTGTATGTGAAACTACTGAATATGCAGAGAAGATTTAACACTTTAAAAGACATTGGGGAGATATTTTGTGAGGAAAAAAATTAAAGGAGGGAAGCTGTTATCCTTAGCTTCAAAGGGCCCCAAGAACTGTGTCTTTATATTGTTGTCATGTTTGAGAATAAGTTGGAAGTAGGAAATAGTAATGTCAATCAAGTATTGGAAAGAAGTTAACTATTCCTGTAATTTCTCGTTACTGATATATTTCTTCAGTGCAAAAATTAAATTTAGAACTTTTTCAGCTATTTCTTTAAATGGGAAGTTTTTGGCTACTTTGATATACAAGCAGGTGAAATGTGCCTTTATTCCAAACATGTAGAGATCCAAGCAACAATGAATCCATAAGTGATGGGCAAATTTGAATGATTGGAGCCTAAAGTATTTGACTGAGGAAACATCAATGGCCAATTACTCTGCTATAGCTAACTTGTCTTTATCAACCAAAAGGCAAGAAGGATTTTTCAGATGTAGTATAAAATGACAATTTGTGTGGATACTGTTAGAGTTGTATATGGCAGGAAATAAAATCTTTGTGCACTAATGTTATGCCTTAATTGTCTTTCCAGTCTGATGGGGCTGTAACATCATAAAAGCCCTGCAATATAAACAAAGATTAACATCAACATTTATAAATTAGAAAATACAAGGTCATGTGCTTCACTTTGAGTCACAGGATACCATCTCCTGTGCTAGATGAACAACCAGGTTTTGACTGCTTTACTGAAGCCAGGGAGAAAAAGAGTAGCTCAGGGGAAGGAATTCCATAGTATATGTGGCAATTTCATAAAGACAAGACCTGAAAGGAGTTGACAATATTTGATCTGATCAGATGGGCAGATGAATATAGGTCTCTCAGTAACTTGATGCAGAGCCATGTAAGACCTTCAAGTGACAACCAGCACCATGGATTATCTGTAAGCCAATCAGTAACCAGTGCAGATCCCAAAGCAACAGAGTTAATGCAGTATATTGGGATATTGCTATATCCATCATTGCTCAGGCTGTTGCATTTTGTAGTTGTAGTTTCTGAAGGCTCTTCAAGAACAGTCCCATGTAGAGTGCATTACGGTAATCTAAGTGTGAAGTGACTTAAGATATGAAGAAACTGCGAACAGGGGCTCCTGTTATCCAGGAATGGCCATAATTAACACATTAGATATAGCTATGCACTATAAACACTTCTTGCCACAGCTGCCACCTGCTAGTCAAGCAGGAGCTATAAGTCTTTGATGATTTTAAAATGGCAACCCATCTCTGAATGGGAGAGCATGACTCTGTTAGAGTTAAAAAAAATAATAATATTGGCCTGGAATCATTAGATCCAGAAACCCACAGCCATTCTTTCTTGCAGGGAGCCTGTTCTTCCCCATCCAGATCCTGGGGAAAAAGGAGTGAAAAGTCATTTTTAGTTTTAGAAAGTCAATGGGAAGGCATTGTGGTTTTCTTGATGGGTTAATATCATCATAGCAAGATAGGCAAAATACTGAAGACCTCACTCAGGAGCACTCTGCACAAGAGTAATCTCTGTGTCCTACAGGGGTGTTCTTGTGAGGAACAAGTCAGCTCTACCAAGAAGACAGCTTATGTTGCAATTACTGTTGATCTGACAAGGTAAATTGACAAGGAGATGAAATTAGGATATCATTGGGTGATGTGACATTTGACAGAAAATTTGCTATAGAATAAGAGAGGAAATGTTATCCGTACTATAAGTATGGATTGATACATCCTAAATCAGCCCTTTTTCCTTAATCCTACTTGGAGTATTTGTATAGTGGGAATTAAACAAATACACCCCATCATTGAACAGTTGTTCTCTATTTTATTCCAATAAAGCTTTTAAAAATGTACTTGTGCCATCTTTATTCTCACATCAAGTATGTTAAAAAAAAGAGAGAAGTTATAGTTTTGTTTCTATTTATCTGATAATGATAGATATTTCAGGGGAAATTAATTTTGGATTTGTTTTTGTTTTTTTCTGGAAAGATTAGGAATAGGAGGATAAATTCTCTCCTCAAAACAGTGCAGTAGAGTTGAGATTTTCCCCTAATCCTGCACGGAGGTTTGGCCACCATGGTGGTAGGAACCATCCTCCTTCCTATAATTCACAATATTAAGCATCCCTGGCATGGATGATTTAGGCCATATGTAGCTATGGCTCTCATAGACAATTAATTGATGTTTGTGAAGAAGTTGAGTTCTTCTGATAGATGCAGACGGGTTACAAGGTTGACTCAGCCTTCCATCCTTCCGAGGTGGGTAAAATGAGGACCCAGATTGTTGGGGGCAATATGCTGACTCTGTGAACCGCTTAGAGAGGGCTGTAAAGCACTGTAAAGCGGTATATAAGTCTAAGTGCTATTGCTATAGTGCTATTGCTATTACGATTTCCCAATGGAAATGAACAGCAAGTGTGGTATAGCAATTGCTAGATCCAAGGAGTCATTTCCAGCCACATTTCTTAGCAAGAAGCATTTGCCTAAGAGAAATTGTTTATTCATAAAGCAAGTTTGCATTATGATCCCCTAGTGTATTCTTTTTTCCCCTCTTACATCTCAAAACAATGCTTATTTTTCTGAATAAACGCTACTTTGCTCTTATAAAAGGCTTCTCGTTATCATAGCCCCATTAAAACTAGAGTGCATACCATAATCTCCATGGCAACAGATACAATCGGTGTATATTGGATTCTTTGTTACACAGTCAAGAGAATAGGACAGGTATGCTGAAATCATGTAGGTATTAACAATAACACCAAAGAGTTGACAGTCTCAAATTACACTCCAAGTTTTCCAAATGCCACTTACTTTTGGGGAAGATAAAATGCCCCAAAACAGTTATTTGTATGTTTTTTTAAAGTGGGCAAAGTCATTATGTATTCCACTAACATTCCTTTTATTGATGTGAAAGTTTATTGATATATCACTATTAACTTCTCAGTAGCTATCATTATCCACTATTTTTTTAATACACACACACATACACACTAGAGCCATTTTGATGTAGTGGGTAACGTGCTGGACCAGGAGTAAGAAGAGCTAGGTTCTAGGTATAGAGGCTAGTTGAGTAACTTGGGCCAATCATCTCAGCCCTAGACTGGAAAGACCTTATCCACCAACCTGCTCTGGACTGGTGAATTACAGTTACAGTTCATAACCTTGAAGGAAGAGATTTCCCCCTTGTCATGGATTGATTGGTCTGATAATAATGTGTGCACACACACATACATACATGCATCAAAAATATCCTCATGTCCTTAAATGATCAGTGGAGAAAGAAGTAAGAGTCAATAAATTAAAAAAATCACATGACTTAAACATAAATATTTAGTAAGCTTGATTCCTTCTTCCCCACTCCATTCTCCCTTTTTAAATTCTGGTTTACAACATTCTCTGATGTTTCAACTTTGATACATACCAGTTTTGTGTTTTTCTGCAATAGAGAACTGAAGCACCTATATTTTATTAATGTATAAATCTTTGTGTCTGTGATATTTGCCGATGCAGTAGTAGATTACACAGTCCCAATACTTGTGAATACCTGGAGTTGTTTTGCTGAAAAGAATGCTGTCTAGTTTTTTAATGTTGAGAATGATTGATACTAAATTTTTCACTTTGTTTCATATTACTTATTTTATTTGTAGGATGTGATCTTCTTCCAAACTTAGTTTTGCATGTTTGAATCATTGTTAATTCTATTTTGTTTCTCTTGTTTTAGAGAGTGTTCAATGTCTTGTACCCAATGCCTGCCGATCAAAGGAGACACGTCAGCATAAATTCTGCTCGCTGGTTACCTGAGCCGGGTTTAGGATTAGCTTATGGCACTAATAAAGGGGATCTGGTGATTTGCCGACCAGAGTAAGTGGCATGATTTAAAACTTGAAGATTATAATAAACTTTGATTTTACTAGAAACTTTTTAACCATTTGTTCATTTTCAGTAATTTATTTGGAATTAAATTTAAATCTTTTTTATGATGAAATTTTATTGGATTTTTTTTTAACCTGAATTATTACTACAGTTAAATGGGCTTGAGGTGTATTTGGAGATTGTGAAAAGAGAGGAAAATCTGAGTAACTTTGCTTGCAAATCTGTGTCATTGTTGCAAGGAAAGGGAAGAGCCTCATTTCAGAGATTGACCTGAATTCTAGAGGTAATAAAAAACTTTTAAGATGTTTCTTCTGGGTGTAACTGAAGTTCAGGATAGAATCAGAGACCCTATAGTTCATTTTTCTTCTCTTGTATAGCACAAAAATGAGGCACATCATTTTCCATTGCTTTGTGGTGGAAATATATATTGAATAAGAATAATTAATATCAAAGATACAAATCTGACTCATAATACTGTGGAGCCAGCCAATTTCCTCTCTTCTCCTCTCCTGGGTTTTTAATGGGGTTTCAGTTGACATTTTCACTTGAATGTGCCGATTCAAGTGTTCAGTTGTTTCAATCCTTTATACTGGTTTTCTCTAAGTTCTGGTAAAAATTAGAAATTTTGGTAGAAATAGGAAAGCTTTGGCTTTCCATATATTGTGAATCACAACTATGCTGAAAGAGTAACTTGAGCGTAACTTTGAGCGTAAAATTGAGCGTAACTCAATTAATAAAGACTTCCCTAACAGCACAGTACCAGAAAGATAGCTTTCACCTCTTACAGTAGTGGCCAAAATTGTGGAAACCTTTTGGGAAAAGTACAGTATTTTTGAGGTTTGATGGCTAATAACACCACCTTTTTTTGGAGTACCATGTTTCCCCCAAAATAAAACCCTGTCTTATATTTTTTGAACCCCGAAATAAGCGCATGGCCTTATTTTTGGGGAGGTATTATTTTGGAGCGCATGGAGCAAGACGGGGCTCTCTTGCCGTCTTACCTGATTTCCAGCTCTGTCTCCCTAACCCTAACCAGAGGAAATGGCGGGGACCGGGGAGGGCTTATTTTCAGGGGACTCTTATTTTCGGGGAAACACGGTAGTACCATAAAAAGTAGTACCTCTGTCCAGATAACATGGGTTTTAGCCCAGTTTAGTCTTTTCAACCTTTGAGAGATAAAAGTGGCTTTTTTCGTGGAATTCTAGATTTTAGGCCAAATTCCTGCAGTCTGTGCCGAACAGTCCTTGCACTCAACTTCACATTGCATTGCGCCATTTCATCTTGTATACACCCAGATGATTTTCTTCTGTCACGTAGGCACAGTCTCTTAATTCTTCTATCATCACTTGCTGTTGTGCACTTTTTCCTGCCTTTACCAGTGTGGTTTTGTAGTGACTGAGTCTTCTTATACCTCTTCAAAAACTTAGAAATACCACCTTTGGTTGTTTCCACCAATTTTTCTTCTAATTTCTTTATAACTGTAGCCTTGTTCACTTAATAATACTATTTTACATTGCTTTCTGGGCGGCCAGTCAACTCTTTGCACCATTACTTTAATTTTATTATGTTTTATAAGCTCACTAAATGACTGCAAGGTGATCAAACTGGTCAGTTCTAGAGGAGATCAACCCTGACTGCTCTTTAGAAGGCCAGATGCTGAAGATGAAACTCAAATACTTTGGCCACCTAATGAGAAGGAAGGAGTCACCGGAGAAGAGCCTAATGCTGGGAAAGATTGAGGGCAAAAGAAGAAGGGGATGACAGAGAATGAGGTAGCTGGATGGAGTCACTGAAGCAGTAGGCGTGAGGTTAAATGGACTCCATAGGATGGTAGAGAACAGGAAGGCCTGGAGGAATGTTGTCCATGGGGTCGCGATGGGTCGGACATGACTTCGCAACTAACAACAAAAAATGAAAGAACACAAAAAACCCAACCAACTTGATAGCGATCACATAACACACTGACAAATGTCGTCCTCTCAGCTTCAATACATGACATCAATAACAATCCTACTGTGATCTGATTGGTTCATTGCCAAAACAAGATGACACCTGATTGGCTCTCTAAACACTTGTGCTCATTGGCTACAATCAGATGAAGGAAAGCTACCTGATATCAACCTAAGCAAGTGGTGCTTCCTTTTTCTGGTTATTTGGCTATACCTTTTCATAGAATACAGATAATTGAACACACTTTGTTGCATTACATTCTTGATTAAATTATCTTTCCATTGATATATATTTTATGGTTCTACTACAAAAAAAGGTGGTGTTATTAGCCTTCATGAGCCGCGGTGGCGCAGTGGTTAGAGTGCAGTACTGCAGGCTACTTCTGCTGATCACCGGCTGCCAGCAGTTTGGCAGATCGAATCTCACCAGGCTCAAGGTTGACTCAGCCTTCCATCCTTCCGAGGTGGGTAAAATGAGGACCCAGATTGTTGGGGGCAATATGCTGACTCTGTGAACCGCTTAGAGAGTGCTGTAAAGCACTGTAAAGCGGTATATAAATCTAAGTGCTATTGCTATTGCTATTGCTATCAAACCTCAAAAATACACTTTTCCCAAAAGGCTTCCACAATTTTGGCTACTACTGTATGTCTCATAATTTTTTATTTTATTTATTAATTAATTCAATGTTGAGGTCATCTAACTCCATAGCAGATATAAGCCACTCACAATTAATAACATTTCTAAAAAGCAACGTATCAATAAAAAAGAATGGAGCTGACCAGTAGACAGAATCAATACTTTTAAAAATTCATAAAGCAAAAACAGTTCCAGAAAGGAGCATATACTCTGGAGCAGTGGACAAAGAATAGGTGAGATTAAAAGAACATTATTAACACATCCTAGGCAAAACATAAGACTGCGTCAGATTTAAATTTAGGCTTTGGTTGTTGATTCGATTTTTAAATTATTTTATTCTATATAACTGGTTGGTATCTTCAAAAAATAAGGATGCCCACTAGTGAAATCCCATCCCTTGGTTCCAGACACTTCCTTGCTCTATTTACAGATTTACTTTCCATTTCAGCTGAAATATGCTTTGCAATAAAAGTCTAAATTGATTTTCCAGTTGTACGTAGATGTGCACAAAATTTACAGTTGAAAAAATCCATTGGGAGGAATAGCAATTATTAATCTGAAAGTAACACATTTTTGTCAGTGCCAGATTTTCTAATATGTAATAACTTCAACAAAGAACAATTCTAATATGCAGACTTAAAGCTTTATAGTTTGGTGTAATCATTAATTAATCTATTAAAATACATTATAAAGTATTTGTAGTTTCTGTGAAGCACTTTCACCTTCTGTGAGGCACTTTTAAATCAAATTTTTAGTCCTACTAGCTACATAGCTTCAGCCTTATCATGCATTTCTGGAGCTGACCCAATTTCTTTGCCAGACCATTCAATCGGTAGAAGAGATGCCTCCCAGCAAGAGAGTCCCTAGTGCATCATTTTCCTTTTAAGAATAATAACCCTTGGCTCAGGACGCTTTGTGATGAGAAGATGGACAGGATTGTATTGATCTCTACTCTTGGATTCGTTCTCTGACTTAAAGTTCATATAGATACCATCTGTGAACTAATGCCATAACAGATTAGCCAGTTTTGCAGAAAACACAGGATTTTTTTCTTTTTTCCTTTTTGGCTGTAGGAGACCTAAAGCTGATACTATTCTGGAATTTATTTGTAATTATTGGAGCAATAACCCCCCCCGCCCCGCCCCGCCCCAAATTATAATATCATCCAAAACAGCATTACCTTTATTAAGATTAAAGATTTTATTGAGATCTTTACAACACACTTTTCTGAAGATGGAGTCAGGCATATGTATATATTATTTTTAAAAGTTTTGCTTTTACATTTTTGCAATTTAGTATGTTTTTATCAAATTAAGGAGAATTTTGTTTAATGACTGTGCCTTCCAGTACGCTAAGTATATGACTTACTTTGTATGCTTCTTTCTCTGCCTTTGAGATATGTTAAAGCATTGATTGATATAATGCAGCTTGCTTGTAGCTAGAAAATTCAGGCATTCACTGCAGAATACCTGGACAAATGTGAGATATATTGTGTATAAAACTCTTAAACCTACATACATTTAAAATAATTTTAGTAAATTGAAGAGCTTGCTATAGTTTATATGCTAAACAACCTGGTGTCTTAAGCAGCTGAGTATATTTGGTACTTAATCACCACACATAGAAGCTGCTCATGATTTATTTTTATTTTAATGTTAAAATGGGGAGGGCAATTTTCCAAGGATCACAGTCTCCCTCATTAAGCTGGAGATAATACCGGAAAATTCCAATCCCTTACAATGTTTTTTTTTCCTGGGGGCTTATGGTGGAAAGGTGATTGAGGTGTCTGGTTTTGAGGGATAAAAGGTGGAAATGGGAATGACTTGCTTCTCAAGGGGGCCTTGTATTTCTGTTTTTCCCTTATATTCCAATAGGTTTCAAATTACCACATTTTCGGACTATAAGATGCACTCCCCCCCCAAATGGGTGGAAATGTCTGTGCGTCTTATAGAGCAAATGTTGCCAAAGCCCCGCCCACCTGCTGGCCCCCACCCTTCGGCCTCTGCCTCCCAGCAATTTGCCTCCTTTCAACAAACAGCAAACAGCCTGGACAGCTTCAGCACAGCCTGATTTAGCATGAGCAGCTGATTAGCGGTTGGATCAGCCTCCCGGAATACCAACGATCAGCTGTTCCAGGCTGCGGGGATCGCTGCCGCCCATCACCGCCTCCGCGTGCCCCATTTTTGGCCTCTGCGCACCCCATTTTTGACCTCCGTGCATCCTGTTTTCAGCCTCCGCGCGCCCCATTTTTGGCCTCCATGCATCCCATTTTCCACGCGTCCCGTTTGGCAGCGATAGGCTGCGATTTTTGCCACCTGGAACAGGCCAAAAATGGGATGTGTAGAGGCCGAAAACGGGACGCGTAGAAGCCGAAAACAGGACGTGCGGAGGCCGAAAATGGGGTGCGTGAAGGCGGCGATAGGCGGTGATCCCCACAGCCTGGAACAGCTGATTGTTGGTATTCTGGGAGGCCGATCCAACTGCCAATCAGCTGCTCATGCTAAATCAGGCTGTGCTGAAACTGACCTTGCTGTTTGCTGCAAGGAGACAAATTGCTGCAAGGCAGAGGCAGATATTTTTTTTTCTTGTTTTCCTCTCCAAAAACTAGGTGTGTCTTATAGTCCGAAAAATACGGTAATTTCATTTATTTAGTTTATAGTTATCTCAGGGAACTGAATATGCTTTGCAAAATAAAACCATGAAGCGTGACTAGCTACACGTTTTGGGCTAGCCTGGATAACCTTATGTTGGTTGTGGTGGCTATGAAGTTTTAGGCTGCTCTAACCATGGATGGTTTTAGTATGGATGCTTAAATAACTCAGAACAATTGTTCAGTTAATCCTCAGCCCCAAATGTGGATCCATGTTTATCAGTTCAGACAAAAAGACAACTAGGCGTTGAAGTGGAAAGGACATCAAAAAAATCTCTAAGTCTGTCATAAATATTCACTCCGCATTGGCTTTTAGTTTCATAGAAACAAATTGTAGCAACTTCCCAAAAGTGCTTTTTCAAGAGGCAACTGAAGTCCAGTTGCCTCTTGAAAAATCACCTTTGGGACAACCATGACCTGAATGACTGAGAATCTCCATAGACATGTAGCAATTTCCCTTTCTTATCTAATCTGGTGCAGAGTCAAGTACTAGGAGGACATTTCCATCTCCTAGTTTCCCAGTCCACATTTTAATTGTAAACATATCAGGTTGGCATTGTATTACTCATTGACCTGGTATTTAACAACAGTACCAGCAGATGAGAGAGTAACCTGCAATTACTCTGAGTGAGGTATATACAGGGGTGAAATCCAGCAGGTTCTGGAGAACCGGTAGCGGAAATTTTGAGTAGTTCGGAGAACCGGTAGCGGAAATTTTGAGTAGTTCGGAGAACCGGCAAATACCACCTCTGGCTGGCCCCAGAGTGGGGTGGGAATGGAGATTTTGCAATATCCTTCCCCCAGGAGTGGGGAGGGAATGGGGATTTTGCAGTATCCTTCCCCTGCCACGCCCACCAAGCTACACCACGCCCACAGAACCGGTAGTAAAAAAAATTGGATTTCACCACTGGGTATATAGCAGCAGGAAGGGTAGGCACAAACTATGTAACTAACCTCCATTATTCTTATCTGACATGTTAATTAATCCCCAGTTGTCATACTTCCTTCCTGCCATAAACCCAGTTAGATTTCCCTCATCTAGCCCAGGTTACATTTAAAAAAAAATTCTCCCAGGTTCTTATCTTTGTTTCACTACTGAAATGAGTTTCCCACAAAGGAGTTCTCTTCCCTTCAGGAACAATTATTTTGGGGGTAACCTTTCACCTGCATTAGGCCTTGGGAAAACATGTATTTGGCTGGTGCAGCATACATTACATGTTTTTCTACATACTTCTCAATTAAGCAATTTGTTTTAATTGGTAAGATTTACTTCTTGATTCTTTAAATTCTTCTAGGAATTCTGTCATAGTTGTTTACCCACATTCTGTGCCATGTTTCGTAATTTTGAACTTGGAATACTGATTTAAACATTTTGAAACACCAATACTGTAATAGAATAACATAGAGTCATTTGTTGGGGTCGTTATGAACCACATGTCTTAGAAGAAAGTAAATAAATATTTAACATACATTAGTGAGAATACAGGTAGTCCTCGACTTACGACCACAATTGATCCCAGAATTTATGTTGCTAAGTGAGAAATTTGTTAAGTGAATTTTATCCCATTTAACGACTTTTCTTGCCACATTTGTTAAGTGAATCAGTGCAGTTGTTAAATTAGTCACACAGTTGTTAAGTAAATCTGGCTTCCCCATTGACTTTGCTTGTCGGACGGTTGCAAAAGATGATCACATGACCCTGGGACGCTGCGACCGTCATAAATATTAATCAATTGTCAAATATCCGAATGTAAATCACGTGACCATGGGGGTGCTGCAGTGGTCATAAGTTTTTTCAGTGTTGTTGCAAATTTAAATAGTCACTAACTGAACTGTTGGAAGTCAGGACTACCTGTACAAAATTAAAAACGTGATTCCATTGTAACCATGAATCAAATATACTGTGTTTTGGAAGTTCAGCCAGAACCATGTGGAGATCACAGTCTGGCGGAACTGAAACTGGCAAGATTTTGATTGTTCTGGATTTTAACTGGAGGGATCTTAGAAATCAAGTAGGGCAAGGCCATGTTTATTTTATTTTATTTTAATGTATTATTTAATTATTTAATAAACTAATATGCTGCCCATCTCACCAAAGGTGACTCTAGATGGCTTACACTCATTTAATAAATGTGCCTATAAAACATTAAAACAATAGAGATCTTATATTTAAAATTCAGTTAAAATTAAATGTTATCCTATCCCTCTCCTACCAACTCCTATGTTTTCCCAGCAGCTTAATGTCCTTTATTTCCACATAGCTGCCACCTTTAAGGCCCTGACCCTTTTCTGCTCTCCCCACATTCGAACAATTCTGCCCAGAAGATGTGTATTTTGGTCCAGAGATGGACCAACCAGAACTGGCACTTTGGATTAGGAAGGATCTTCTTTTCCAAACTTTGAAAATATGTCCTTGTACTATATTACGAAAATAAAGAAGATTGAGGAAATCAAAGAAAGCATGGTGTATTTTTTTATACAACTGTAAACACTGAATTGAATATATTTTAAAACATTAATTACATTGGTATGTTATGTAAATTAGAAATGAATTTACTATTTTTTGTGAGAAAACTTTCATTCCACTCACTTTTAAGTCGTGTTAACTTGAAATTTAACATAAAAGAATTTTATGAGCAAACCTATTAATGCATTTTACATTTCTACAATAATGTATTACTCTTAAATGTTTCAATAGAGCTAATTTTCCTCCCAAATGTTTGTGTGGGTTTTGAATAAATGGGGAGGCTCCTCCTCCTCCATTTCATTCTTCCAAATTTTTACATCTCTAGGCTACAGCAATTAATACTCTCTTAAAAATCATCTTTAACATGATTTAATTTTCTAATCTGAGCCTTTTTATTCAAGCTATTACACTTTATACAGAATGCCTATTTTGCAGCAGAAGCAATATTTTGTTCTTAAGGCAGTTATAAAATGTCACAGGTCACATACGCTTGTGCAAACCTATCATTCTCATCTTCTTAAACAGCATGCGTTTGAGCAGAGTCCACTCAGCTATATTTTTGATTTGCTTTAGGAATATTTATGCAGTGAGTTACTGCTGCGTCAATTATCTCAACCGTATTGATATCATCACTAAAAAAAACAGAAAAGAAATTACCAAAGCTGCAGAATTTTCTTTCTTCTTGTGCTTCAGCTCATATATTTGAAATAAAACAATGTCTTCCTGGGATGAGGAGATTGAAGGCTCTATTTTTATTAACCTGTTTTCTCTTTCTTTATTCTGATGGTTTCTTCCTACTTCAATAGAGATCAAACGTTTGGTACCTAAGGAGCTTTGTTTCCTATTGGTTTTATGCATAATTCTGATTGGAATCTCCACTTGTACCTGAAACAAAATATATTACCTGATATTATTAACATGAGGCTTTTACCTGCAGTGTGAAAGAGTTGCACATATGGAATACAACTGAAAATAAATGGATTGTGTATATGCTAGTACACAGCAGCAACAGATTCAGCTTTCTTGAAAGAAGCATCTTGAACAATCTCTGGAGTCATAACTCTTACCTTGCTATTCAATGTATCCAAGAATGACTGGAAAAATGTAGATGACCAGTAATGGATTTATTCTGGATATTTATTTGATTTTTGGGGAAAAATAGTTTTTTGCTCTAGGATGATTAAGCCACCCATTAATATAAGGGTTCTGGATTTCCTTATGACAATTTATACTTAAAGTGAAAATACTTCCAAGTAAATAAAGTTCCTGCTTAATCCTACTCTAGCTGTTAGAAGTAAATAGCTATCTGACTCGGTACTCTACAAGCACGCAATTAATTTGAGTGAGGGTGAAAGAAAAATTGCTTTCCTTGGCATCTGAAATTGCCGGAAAAATCTGAAAGCTTTGACAGTAAGAAAAGGATGTGTAGGAAAAAAGACAGAATTGGTAGCACGACCTATATTCATTGTATAGAGGTATCTGACTATAGATCATGCCATAAATTGTCACACTATGAACAACTATAATCCTGTGTTCCTGGCCGGTATTTAGTAAGAATATGGATAGATTATCAAATGCCACAAAGATCTTATTTCATGTTGTGGAAAGACTGTTGTTTCTGGTAGAAGAACATCAGTAACAAAGACAACCCTCTCCCACATTACTTTATTCAGCACTTATCAGTTTTCCATTGCAGTGTGTGAGAATGATTTTAATGTGTTAATAATCACTCTCAGTCCTTACTGAGACTCCATGTCTTGGACAACACGTAGAGCGAATTTAGTGTGCAGCTAAATAGAGTGGGTGTACCTAGAGTTTCAGCAGGAGTGCTAACCATACCAGACAGAAAATCCCTAGGAATCCATTAGCCCTGCGATCACTTTACCAATAACTTTACCAATAGGTAAAGCCACCGAGAGGCAAAAATCACAGAAAATGACCTGACTAGGAAATTCTGTCTTTTTTTTTTATTATTATTTTAAAAATTAACACGTTGCTCTTTAAAACTGATTTTTCTGGGCTCACTTGCAAAACATTAAGATCACACTATTAAAATGTTTCAAATCTTTTTTTTAAAAAACACCCCTCAAATAACAATAAAATGCAATTCTTTAACAAGGCAAACAGGACAGAAAAATTAAATGGTTTCATTCAGCATATTTAAAGTCTTACTATATTAAAAGACACAGGAAACGTATTTGCCTGATACTTGAATTCCAAGTAGTGCCAAGAATTCTTCAAGTAGGAAACAGTGGAATGTCCTCACTCTGGAGGGGCATTCTACTGTTAGTGGTCGAGGGGTATCACTGAGAAGGCCTGTTCCCAAGTAGCTTCTTGTCCCACCATAGCATGAAAGAGCACCCAGGGGAGGATTCTGAGGATAACCTGAAATGCAGAATGAGGTTCTAAATGCAGGATGAACAGTCCTTCAGATGCTTTGCACCCATGACTTAAAATGCTGTATAGGTTGATACTAGCAACCTTCTTCTTCTTCTAACCACCTGAGATAAAAATCCTGGGAGTAAATATATTATAGGAATCCTTCAATTTGGTTTTCATTACCCCTTGCTTCAGACTGTTAACGGATATTAAAGTTTAAATTTTCATGCCGTGAACTGAAAGCCAACTAAAATAAGAATGCTTTGGCTCTTGTTCCATGCACAGCTGTTAGTTTTACTTTAGTTATTGGCAACTTCTCTTTTGTTCTTGCTGGAAAATATAAATTCAATTAAAAGCATGGAAATTATCAACTCAGATACTGTGGGTACCTTTTTATGAAGGATACTTTTATTAAGAATACCGCCCATCTCATTCTTGGGGTGACTCTCACCATGTAGATTTTTAATATATTATGGTTTGTTTCACAATTATCCAGATACTTATTTGATAATTTTATCCACCTATCAAGTCCTTCTCAAAGACCTTGGATAGACAGATGGTCTTGTTTGATGGTGTTAAAGGTATCGTTGCAGGATATAAGCTGTTCCAAGTAAAGCTGTCTTTTGCAATTGACTGGTGGTGATTTTGACAATATATGGTTTAGGATACATTCAGGTATTTTAATTTGCAACTTCTTTAGACATTCCTGAGAGCTGGCAAAGCTGTTCATAAAATCCTGCCAAACCACCTCAATTTTCAAATTGTTGTATTATGGCTGTGAATATGCCAGCTATTTTACAAGACAGGAGTTCCAAATTATACTTAAGATGGAAGGCTTAGAGTCATCACTAAACTTGGACTCATTTAAAGAGTATTTTAAAACACTTTCAATCTTCTAAGTATTATGTTGTAAGATAATTTTAAATGTCATATCACAGTCACTCACACAGTTGCTAAACTGCTTTATGGCTAAACTGCTCTTTGTTCTTTGTTTGGAACAGAATTAATGCTTGTATGAAATCATGTGATAGTCTACATACTATTTGCATACTTTACTCTGTAATATTACATGCTTGTGATATCGTAAAATGATATGTATTGCATAGTTAGAGACAAATTTAAATATACTATACTTTTGAAATATTTCTTAAGCTGTGAAAGGCAGCCGAGTAACTTTGGGCCAGTCACTCTCTCTCAGTCCAACTCACCCCACAGAATTGTTGTTGTGGGGAAAGTAGAAGAAAGAAAGGTATATTAGATACGTTCACCACCTTGGGTTATTTATAAAAAATAATAAAGGTGGGAAATAAATAAATAATAATAATGTATCTTAAATTGTGATGTATGCATGGGAGCTGTGCAAGCCCCATAACAGTTTAACTGAATTCAGGAAATGTGCTACTGTTTAAACTTGAAACCATGCATAGAAGTACTATGGGCCAACTATCTGATGCATACCCTTGGGAAAGGCTAAGAAAAAAATGATTTTAGTTCCACCTAATCTGGGAGCTTTCTCAAGTCAACTAGGCTTCATAAACACATAAATTTCCTTTTCAACTGTCAAGTGTTCTCTTAGGACTCTCTTAAAGATAGTCATTTGGCGCTTTGAAAAGCATTCCTGAGCTTATCATTCATTCCTTCTCCTTTTGCTAGGAAATACCATCTAGATATAAAGCTTTTTAAATTTGGAAGACATATATAAAAACATAGGGCAAGTAGGATAAGAATTTACAACTCAAGTTAAAGTAAAATATGTAAAATGAAATCTATTGTATTGATCATCAGATACTTCCAGTGCAGCCTTAACACCTGTTTTTAAAAAATCTGACATTTGCTTTGGCTAATGCTATTTGAATGATATCATTGTTCATAAGAAAAATCACATTATTTTTAACATTCTCTTCTGGAATGACTAACACGATTATAAAAGAAGCAAATAACATATACAATAAACTGCCACCAGTTTGCAGCTTCAGTGATACATGCATTGTTAAGTATTAGCTGATCCTTTAAGAAATTATCTTTAAGTTACTTTACCATTGAATGTTTTCACTGAGCTAGTATATGTGTTATGGATGTCAAATGGCAGCTGTTTTAATTTTATAGCAATAGCACTTAGACTTATATACCGCTTTATAGTGCTTTACAGCCCTCTCTAAGCGGTTCACAGAGTCAGCATATTGCCCCCAACAATCTGGGTCCTCATTTTACCCATCTCGGAAAGATGGAAGGCTGAGTCAACCTTGAGCCGGTGAGATTTGAACTACTGAACTGCTGAACAGTCAGCTGAAGTAGCCTGCAGTACTGCACTCTAACTACTGCGCTACCTCGGCTCTTAGCAGCTGTTCGTTCAGATCACATGTTTATCTTCTATTAGGGGTGGTGTAATGAAAATTATTGGATTGGGCATTGTTTCAGAATGCTTCAGGCAGAGGATAGGATAGGATACCTTTATTGTCATCTGCTCTCAAAAAAAAGAATACCACCCACTGAAATGACACCAAAAACGTATATTAGTCTTCTTTTCAGCGTCTTGAGAGTCTTGAGAGTTAACAAGGTTGATGCTATATGGAACAAAGCTGTTACTAAATCTGGTTGTTTTGCTACGGATACTACGAAGCCTCCTCCCGGAAGGCAATAATAAAAGCCAGTCATGGATAGGATGTGTAAAGTCCCTGACAATATTACGGACCCTGGTCAAGCAGCACTTATATGCCATTTCCTGGATAGAAGGATAGAAGGAAGTGAACATAAGAGTATGATCCTCTCTGCAAGTCTTCAAAGCAACTGCTTTTGAGACCTAGAAAATAACCGTATCCAGATGGAATCTCAATATGTGAGCCATTATCTGCATATTGACTTTCATCTTTTGGAGCCATTTGAAATGATTTACATTACATCCCTATAAAAATAATAGTTATTTGGGGAAAGGTCAACTTGGATGCTTTCAGTTTGAAACCAGGACATAGCTAATTTAGGCTTAGGTACTGAAATATCTATCCCATTAATGATGAAATGCCATGATTTTTGAAGTTCTTATATTCTGTGTTACGTATGTTATGTCCTGTATTTGAGACCACGTCAAATAAGTGTTCAGAGTTATGAGAGTAGGTTTCTATGTTGCAGTAACATAGATAGGTTATAGGCTAGGCCAGCAGTCCCCAACCTTTCTGGCTTTGCGGCCCAGCGGAGGAGGGAGAGGGGATAGTTCTTTGTGAGTGGTAGATGCGCACACAAGCATGTGCAGCTCCATTTGTGCAAATCGCGGATGTGGGAGCCCGCTACGCGCACAAATGGAGCTTCATATGCGAGTGCGAGCAGGTGCTTGCAAAGTGGAGCTGTGCACTGCTCGTGCAGCCCAGTTCCGAATGGACTGAGGCACGGTAGTGGGCCACGACCTGGAGGTTGGGGACCCCTGGGCTAAGTCAGTGGCTCTCAGCCTTTTCTTCATCACGGACCCCCTTTAAATATCTTTTGTGGCCATGTATCATCACCATGGACCACCAAGACTTAACTCAAGATTTAAAGTATTAGACTGCATCAGGCCTTCATGGACCACTGTGACAGCATCGTGGCCATAAGAATAGCCTATGTTTATATTAGCTACTGTCAAGAATATATATTCAGTACTACATTTGTGAAATCAAGTTCATGTATCTTCTTAAGTTCGGTGTATGCTAGAAATATTTTAAATTGAAAGTAGAAAAAGTGATATCTATATATATCGAGATTTAATAGAGTGCAAAGCTCTTGTAACAATTTTAGAATTAAATTTACATTTCAGATTGGATTCTTTAGGGATTGCAAGCTTTTTAGTTTATATCTTAAGACTGGACAGAAAATGAAATACTTGTATTGTTTCCACAGCAACAATTGATATTATCTGCTGCTGATTTTGAATGTTATTTTGAAAAGAGAGATTTGGTGCATTGGGAATGATAATCTTATTAATATGGACAAGGCTGGTTTCATTTATCTCTTGACTTATTGCTTTTGGATGGCAGGGCGTTAAACTCTGGTGTAGAATACTACTGGGACCAGCTGAATGAAACTGTCTTCACTGTGCATTCCAGCAGCAGAAGCACTGAACGCCCAGGGTGAGTCTGGAGAATGAGTGTGGAGGCAACCAGTCATACATAGAAATATGTGTATTGTTGTTGTCAAGGTCTGGATGTAATTGTATTGCTTACCCTTGCGTGTTATTATGATGGCAGCTCTAAAATTTTAAAACTAATTTTCCCCCTTGGCACTTGGATTACTCCAGATGGCATAATATCACTGCTTATACTTGGTTATCTCACTAATGCAAAGTGAAATGTTCAGATAAATCTGTCAACCACCGTCCTTCCAGCTGTCAATACCACACCTTCCTAAGTCAGTTGGAAGCCATTAAGCTTATGGGAATTGAAAACTTAGAAAAATTACTACAAAAGTAATGACTAATTCCAACTTTAAAATAATTATGGGATCCAACACCGTTTCTAACTGTAGGACTAGGATGATCATTTTAGTCAAAATCAGATGTGAAAACATAATTTTGACTACCTTCTAGATTATTTTTTCATTAAAATTCTTAATGGATGCCTGTTGAAACCATAAGGAATGACTGGGTGTTTCAGGGGCATACATGCATTTCTGTATTTGCTCTATCCTAGCTAAATATATTCTGTTGTGCATCTCTTCAGAACCAGCAGAGCCACCTGGAGGACGGACCGGGATTTGGGCTTAATGAACGCCATTGGCCTGCAGCCACGGAACCCAACCACCTCTGTGACTTCGCAGGGCACACAGACTCTGGCACCTCAGCTACAGAATGCAGAAACACAAACCGAGAGAGAAGTTCAAGAACCAGGAGGTCTTACTTCAGGGGTTACTGAAGGTAAATACTGAAGAATTATTGCCAGGGCCAAATATGTATTATCCTGGACATTACTTAAGAAAAACCAGGGACATGATATTTTTACAAACAGAACGGGCCTATACATAGCAGTTGCATCATCTTCAGCTAGTAGCTTTAGCTACACATGAGCTCATTCGTTTCTGCCATTTTTAGAAAATGAAAGAACATTGTTTGTTTTGCTATTGCCCTTTATATCTCTTGTGCATCCTGAGATGTAAGTTTGCTTCTAAAATATTTTTTTTCTAACATCAGATTATTGCCGCTTCTCAAGTGTGAAAACAAATAAAAAACAAAAGAATCTAGCAAAGAAAAAAACAACCCACTTCTATGTGAAGTATGCTCTTCCAGTGGTTAAATAAACCTACACAAAAGTGATCTTAAATATTATAGACTGGATAAATTAACCAATACTGGGGGCTTGACGTGGTAGAAGTTGAAGACAAATATTGATCAACAGCAGTGTATCTTTATATATGGCTTCATTCAACTTCTTTCCTGCTGCTGTTTTTTTTTTTTTTTTTTTCATATTTTTTTTGGTAATTTTTGAAAATAACTTTTTCCAAATTGTTTCTTCTTTTTGTTTTTTTTTTTTTTTAGCAGATGTTCTGACTTATGCCCAGGTCAGTCATTCATCTGTTTCCAAAATAACAATATAACCTGAATTTAAAGAATGACCTTTAGTTATTCCATTGAGTTCAAAGGTAAATAGCAATTTAACATTATGTCTTTGCTGTAATTATAATTAATTTAACAATCACTTAGGAAAACAATTGAGCTTCGTATAATATATAATAAGCCAAGAAACTTGCTTGCTTGAATTACTTGTATTAAACTTAAGTTTGCTGGAGTTGGGCATGATGATAAAATGTGGTTATTTACAAAAACAAAACACTGATGATGTACTGTTATACATGAAAATGGTGCTAAATCCCAATAACTAGCTACAACAATGATGTGTTGAATGCACTGATTCTTACTGATAACTAAAATAAGTTTTTAAAAAAAGAAATCTGACAATTAGGGAGGAAACAAATCTGATAATTAGTCAGGAAGGAGGATACATTTCTTCAAAGCTACCATACAAAAGCATCTTTACTTAAAGGAAGTTTCTTTAGGAAACTAGGTTCTGCTACCTGTTCTTAAAAAGAGTCATGCTGAGCATATGAAAAAAAAGCAAGATTACTAACAATTGTAATTAGTTTGTAATACTGTATATCCATTGGATTACAGTGACCTACTGTAACTTATTAGCACAATATATGTTAGTATTTATATATCTAGAATGTATAAAAGTAAACAATGAATACAGCAAATATTTGCAAATGAGCATTACACTGAGAAACTGCATAATAAATACCTACATAATTAGGAAGGGTATCAAAATGTAGAAGTAGTGATTTGGAAAACAATCTGCATTTTAGTTGGTCTCCAATCTACCTTTCCAAGGTTTGCTTCTAAGTAAGATAGAAGGGTTAAAACTGACAAAGCTAGTATGGAGGTTTTATAGCAATTAAAATCTTAAGACCTGAATGTTGGTAATTCCTTTAAACATGCTCAACGTACGGTTAGGAAATGGGCTTTATTTTTCACCTCAATCTATTAACCTAAAAGGAATTAAGAATTCGGGTTCCTGAATTCTTAGCAATCTCAACCAGCATCTAAGCCAGTGATGGGGAACCTTTTTTGGTTCGCATGCCAAAAGGGGGGGAGTGTGGGGGGGTCACACGTGCGCGTGACCATACCCATAATTCCATGTGGGGGCCCCCGCGCATGCGTGCATGACCCCCCCTGCTCCCGGCACACGATGGCATGCCCGTTTTTCGCTCTCAACAGGCTTCAGAGCCTTTCTAGGAGCCTGGGGAGGGCGAAAACGGCCTTCCCCACCCCCCCAGAGGCCCTCCGGAGGCCAGAAATGGCCCGTTTCAAGTTGGGAAACACCTGTTTCCCGACTCCCAGTGGGCCCAGAAGGCCCGAAAATCAGCTGGCCGGCGCACACATGCGCGCCGGACCTCAGCTCGCGTGCCCACCGATATGGCTCCGCGTGCCACTTGTGGCACGCATGCTATAGGTTCGCCATCACGGATCTAGGCTTTACAGAAAAGTATGAAAAATGGCTCACATTAGGTTTTTTCCCCTTAGTGTGACTCTACCTAGAATAGAAAAACAAGAAGGGAGTTCCAACTGAGTTGGATTTTTGTCTAGCTTGTTTTTATTTAAAAAAACCTAGAAAAAGCACATTTTTTTCAGTGAGTTTTCCACCAGAAATTCAGCAAATCAGATCAGTTACAAGGCAAGGCAGGTTGTAAAGTTAGGCTTAATCATGACTATTATAGGGAAACAGCATTGTCTGTGTATTGAATAATATAGTTGAGGTTAAGTTGATAGTGATGAAATCTAAAATTTTTCCCTACCGGTTCTGTGGGCGTGGCTTGGTGGGCGTGGCTTGGTGGACATGTGACCGGGTGGCCGTGGCCAACTCAATGTCACTCACGTCAAGGGGTCCCTCGCCTGCCCCTTCCAGCCATTCTTTGTCACACCCAGCCTCAACATATCTATAGTTCTGTAAAAAATGTTGTTCACCTTTTTTTGACTTTATTATCTACATACTGTAGATGTACTTTCATGGACCACTGAAAGGAGGAAATGGCTCACATGCTTTGCCCAAGAGTGTGATAGGCAACAGGCTTTTAAGGGGCTGCCACAAAGAGGGGGGGGCAATGTATTTTCCAAAGAAGCAGAAGGCAAAACAAGAAGCAATGGATGGAAACTGAACAAAGAGAGAAGCAACCTAAAACTAAGGAGAAACTTCCTGACAGTGAGAACAATTAACCAGTGGAACTGCTTGTCTCCAGAAGTTCTGGGTGCTTGATCACTGGAGGTTTTTAAGAAAAGACTGGACAAACCATTTCTCTGAAATGGTATAGGGTCCCCTCCAAAGTCCCTTCTAAGTGTTATTCTGTTATTCTGACACCTTTCCCAGGCCCTCCACTCAGATCCAAAATGTGGCTATGATAGTTGATCAGAGCTCCTCTGTTTTTTATGTGCAACAGTTTAGGATCAGAGCTAAGTTAGTTGCTTTTCTATTAATACATAATCCTTAAAAGGGCTCTCCTGTAGAGACCCTGCATGGTCTTAATTCAGAGGTCTCCAACGTTTCTGGCACCAGGGATTGGTTTCATGGAAGACAATTTTACCATTGACCTGTGTGTGTGAGAGAGAGAGAGAGAGAGGGAGGGGGGGGAGAGAAGTATACAGTTTGGGAAAGAGGCACAGACAGAAGTGGTAAATTAAATAGTGGGTGGGCCATGCATGGAGTAAAATAAGTGTGGGATTGTTACTTAAGGCCTGCCACCAGATGATTTTGCTCCAGTCCAGAGGAAAATCAGAATAAACATACAGGGAAGACTTCACTAGAAAGGGCTTTCTTTTGCTCCAGGAGAAAATCAGAATAAAGATCTGGAAAAGCCTTCACAGGAAGAGCTTGCAGCTTGCAACATTTTAACGAGGTGATAATTGCTCTTGGCTGAACGACCAGACATCTCATTAAAGCTAGTATTCCTTTCCCTGCTTGGTGGGAAGGGGGGGAGGAAAAAAGCGCCAAAAAGTGTCAGTTTATTTGCTGTTTCTTAGCTGGACTGAGGCTCTGCCACTGAACTAATAAACAACAGAATATAGGAGATGTGAGAGGAGGGGGAGGGCAGGTGGGCGGGGCCAATCAAAATTTTCCCTACCCGGACGCCAGAACCGGTAGCATTTCACCCCTGGTTGATATCCCAATTCTTCTACAAATACTGTATGAAACGCTTGTATGTTGAAAATAAGCTGAAACAACTCTTTTCAGTATTTCCCCAGCAAGGTTGTGAATTAAATAGTATTTCTTGATACAAATAATTATGAAACTGAGTAGTATCAGTAGCACTGAGCAAGCTCTTTATTTAAAAAGGTGTTTTCTTCTTTGCTACAATGGACAGAAGAACGTTGCCATATGGAAAAAAAATCTGAAAATAATCCTCAATAAATCTCCCCAAACTTTTGTCTGTTAGTAAATACAGACTATCCTTCATCTTTGCAGGCTCTGTAAAAATTACCTTTCTGAAAATCATTGAATTTTTGGAAAGATGATAATGTTAGTAAACTTATTATCAGTAAATCCCTCCAGTTCCTTTTTGTCTCATAATTGCTGTTTTTTGTATATTATTGTTTGTGAAGACTGCATCAGTCAAAGGAAAGTAAGTTTCAGTCTAAAAAATATCTGAAAATCACAGAAGTAAATGTTAGGCTCAGAAATATCTTTTGCTGTTGAAAAAAATGAATAATATAAGGAGCTTAATCAAGAGCCGAGGTGGCGCAGTGGTTAGAGTGCAGTACTGCAGGCTACTTCAGCTGACTGTTCAGCAGTTCAGCGGTTCAAATCTCACCGGCTCAAGGTTGACTCAGCCTTCCATCCTTCCGAGGTGGGTAAAATGAGGACCCAGATTGTTGGGGGCAATATGCTCTGTGAACCGCTTAGAGAGTGCTGTAAAGCACTGTAAAGCGGTATATAAGTCTAAGTGCTATTGCTATTGCTAAGCTGAACTTTACCTTCTATTGAAAGGAGAAAGAAGCACTTATTTCTTTGGTCCATTTAAATAAATGTAATGCAAAATACTCAAATTGGTTGGAAACACATCCATTAATCGTTATCAGTCCTAGCTAAACTCTCAGGTCACTAACACAGAAATATGAGTTCATTAGCAGAATAGTGAAGCCTACTTAGAATAACTCTACTTACTTTTGAACAACACTCCTAAATATGCCAGTATTAAAAAGAATTTATTTTTTTTAAATGTCTATAGTTTATGTTGTGGCGGTAATCTGGGGCCAAATCACTATCTGATTGTGAAAAAAACATCTATGTTCCATCATTATTGGTTAGTATGTCATCTCAAAGTATAATCATGCAGATTCCAATTGCATGTCTGGGTTCTGCTATTCCAAAATAGTTTCATCAAAATACTTCCCAAGGTTGTCACCAGTCTAGAAAGCAGGAGACTGTGAGTTCTAGCCCCACCTTAAGGCATGGGAAACCTGCTGGGTGACTACGAGCCAGTCACTCACTCTCAGCCCAAATCACTTCATGGGGTTATTGTTGGGGGGGAAATAGGGGGAGGAAGGATTAGTAGGCATGCTCGCTGCCCTGAGTTATATATATAAAAAAATAATAAAGGTGGGATAATGAAATGTATTCAAGCCTCTGTATATAGTGCAAATGTAGCCAAACTGGAAGAAAATCTGAATATCCAGGAACTTGTTTATTATATATTTGGGCCTAGATTCAATTCATTATTGTTGTAAAAGACATGGGAGTTGCCTCCTCATTGATACTGCTTCAATAAATAGGTGCCAATTCGTGGTTCCCTCCCAAGCTATAATTTCATTATAATACAATTATAATTTCATTATAATTTCCTTTCTCAACGTCTATTGCATCTCCATTTTTTTTAAAAAAAAAAGGGTAGTTCGTCCTGCCCATGATCAAATGCTTATTTGAAATAACAAAAATGTTGCACTTCTTGTGCTGATGCTAATAAGTGTAAACTGAGCTTTATTTAATGATAAAGCAGGAAGATTGTTGTGATAATACACCAATAAATAGTTGTGAACAACATTCTTTTATTCTTTTGCATCCAGCCCAGAATAGGTTTCCATCAAATCAGCTACTACCCAAAGGCGTTGCAACTAAATACACAAAGCAAAGGCATCTGGCCTATGGTTGAAAAAGGAGAGAAAGCAGTAGAAGCCCATAATGTGCAAAGCAGAACTTACAAGTCTCGCCTTCTCTAATTTTTTAAAAGCTAATATTCAATTAACAACATGAGGATGGTGGATCTTACTAAGTATTTCAGATTTTAGGACCTGCCTATCATATTTTACCAACCCTGGTAGTTGTGATATGCAATGAGAAAAGTGCATATCTGCTCCAGGATCCTCGACTGCAGAGATGCCGAATGTGAATCTAACTCTGGAATCTGTAGAATAGGACTTCAATTAAATAGCCAGTATCCCCCGATGTTATGCCCTTTGGATTATTCACAACATCCTTTTTCATTCACACAAAGAAATAAGACTATTTTTATTACAAGTATAATTTTTTTTTGTATCTGGGAGGTCATTGATGCATTTGCTGAAATAAGCTTATGATATAAAACCTATACTCATTTTCAAGCTCACCGAATTCTTTATTCGGCGTAATATGCCCAAACTGCTTTCTTTCTTTTTCTATAGACATGTATCTGCTTTAGAGATATATCTCTGAAGCACTGAGAAGTTGACGGAGAAATGAAAGCAATAGGGTGAGAAGCAACGTCTGTGGGTCTAGCAGTGACGCTGAAGATCAGCCCCTTGATAGAAATACTAACTGGCTCCTTTGCATTTTCGAGTCTTTATTAATCAGATCTCTCCTGACATGATAAATTACTGAGCAGTCAGCCCTGCTGCTGTGGAAACAGCACCTGCTGCTTCTGTGACTAGGCAACAACCCCAGCCTTGGAGTTCTGCCCTTGCCACAGAAGCAAAGCAGATGTTTTGTATGAAAGAAGAACTTGGTGGGGGAGAGGAGTAGAGTGTCAGCATCTTCTGCTCAAGGACTGCCTAAATGGAGGCTTCAGGCTCAGCACATGCTCATTTAGAAGTGATGTCAATGAAGCATCACTTAGCAATTATGACTGAGTAGCATCTTAAAATTGACCTTCTGCAGTTTGCATGACATAAATTTCATTATATTCTGCTTAGTGACTTCCCATAGTGCGCCGAACTAGATAGGGCCGTAGCTGATCTTAGATAGGGCTTTAAGCCACTAAGCCAATATTTAATTCTGAAGTCTGGCTGCTTAGGTTTTACGCTACCCTTAACCTTAATTTTGATTGTTGAAAGTGGGCTTTCAAAAACCTCGACAATTGAAGATCTTGAATATCATAAAGGCTTACATATTTATTCTCACGTTTCAGAATTAGTGTTGCTTTTTCTTTTTTGCAATCTTTATGTCAGGGCAAAATTGTGATTTAAAAAGGTGTTAAAAGTTCTTTTCTTTTTTTCTTTTTTTAAAAAAAGCATTTTCATGTAGCTTTTTTAGAATTCTGAGTGGTTGAGGAATCACTAGGCAGGATTTAAAGATGCAAGGTAAGTTTTCCTATACAGACATAACCCAAAAAAAACCCTGCTTCAGTATTCTGCATTGTAGATGAGCCAATGCCACTTCCTCCTCTTTTGTAATGGGACCTGATGCTTCAACAAAGTCTGGAAGGAAGATTTATATTTTTAATAAGGATCAGGTGGCCTGTGGCTGCTACATCCTCTGTGGAACAATTCAGCACGTTCCATTGAATAAAGATATTTTCTTCCACAGCTTACAATTGAGAGGCCACTAATTGCTCATTCTTCATGAAGCAGCTTGAATGAGCCGTCCTTTTCCTAGCTTTGCTTTGCCCTTGGAGAGTTGGACTTTCTATACCGCATGATTCTTTGAGAGCCTAGAGATAGCGCTGGAAAAAAAGGAACAGCGATAGGTAGCAATATGTTAATAGCAATAGCACTTAAATACCGCTTCACCGTGCTTTACAGCGCTCTCTAGGCAGTTTTCAGAGTCAGCGTATTGTCCCCAACAATCTGGGTCCTCGTTTTACCAACCTTGGGAGGATGGAAGACTGAGTCAACCTTGAGCCGGTCAGGATCGAACTGTTGGCAGTCAGCCGAATTAGCATGTAATACTGCATTCAACCACTGCGCCATCACGGCTCTTTAGACTAAATAGACTAAACAAGTAAAAATCCAAAATTAAATGAGTAAATATAACTCATATGTCCACTTGAAGGGAAGGGAAGCAACAACAGTTCATTGACGGGCTGCATCTGACCTTCCTTACTAGATGGCAGCTCTAATCGTGTGACACTTGACTTACTTTCCAAATGAGCTGGCAATCATAGCTGTTTCTTTTTTTTTTTTTTCCAACATGGACAAGAAAAAAAAAATTTAAAACTTCTTAAAGTGCCCAATTTTGAGAAACACTGAAATACAGGTAGTCCTCGACTTACAACAGTTCATTTAGTGACCGTTCAAAGTTACAACGACACTGAAAAAAAGTTACTTAAGACCATTTTTCACACTTATGACCTTTGTAGCATCCCCATGATCATGCTTGGCAACTAGCTCATACTTATGACCATTGCTGCGTCTCAAGGTCATGTAATCATCTTTTGCAACCTTCTGACAAGCAAAGTCAATGGGGAAACCAGATTCACTTAACAACCGTGTTATTAACTTATCAACTGCGGTGATTCACTTAACAACTATGGCAAGAAATGTTGTCAAATGGGGCAAAACTCACTTAACAGATGTCTCATTAACAACAGAAACTTTGGGTTCAGTTGTGGTCGTAAGTCGAGAACTACCTGTACCATGTTTTCCCATTTTGTCTTCTTGCAAGAAGTAGTTCTTCAGGGTGATAGATTCGCCTCTCCAGGTTCATCTGGTTCTTTTTCCATTCTTGAAGACTCAGAGAGTACAAGAACATGGAAACTAGGATGAGTTCCAACCGTGCAGAATGTGCTGTGTGCAAATTTTGGGTGTCTATAAAATATTTTTATGAAGACAAACTCTTAGTCCTTAATCACAGTATGTAATGTTACAGTCTGTCAGCAATTTTTGTCTTTAAGATTTTAATTATTTTAACTCCCACATATTTTATGTATTTATTTGTTTCATTAAACTTATTACAAGTAGTCTTCAATTTACGACCACAATTGGGGCTGGAATTTCTGTTACTAAGCAGTGTGGTCATTAAGTGAATTGTATCTGATTTTATGATCTTTTCTGTTGCGGTCATTAAGCAGATAATCATAGTCATAAGTGAAAATGGCTTTTGCCCCATTGACTTTGCTTGTCAAAAGCCCCTGGGAAGGTTGCAAATGGTGACCCTGTGACCCCAGGACACTGCAACCATCATAAGTATATACCAGTTGCCAAACACCTGAGTTTTGATCGTGTGATTGTGGGATGCTGCAACAGTCGTAGCAACAGCACTTAGACATATACAGCTTCATGGTGCTTTATAGCCCACTCTAAGCGGTTTACAGACAATGCCCCCAACAATCTGGGTCATTTTACCAAATTCTGAAGGATGGATGGCTGAATCTAAACTTGAGCCGGTCAGGATTGAGGGAATCAAACGCCTGGCAATGTGAGCAGAGTTAGCCTGCAATACTGCATTCTAACCACTGTGCCACCTTCAGCACTATGTATGCGTTGGGTCCTCTATTACTTGGGACAGGACCATGGGGGCAATGAATTGTTGAACTGTTCCAGCTTCAATATCACTAGGGGGCAGATTAAAGGACCATTAAGCCTCAGGGATCCCAAGGCTCATCATCCTCAAGGATTCCACCACCAAAGTAACCATGGAATCCAGCAGCTGAAGCAGAGAGGGCGGTGGGGCAGATTTGTTACATTCCAGCAACCTGATGTTCAACAACAGCAGCCAGAACCCAAAGATCTGTTGACCCGGTCTTGTAGTGAATATTGAGAGCAAGACGT
Source organism: Thermophis baileyi (assembly GCA_003457575.1). NCBI lineage: Eukaryota > Metazoa > Chordata > Lepidosauria > Squamata > Dipsadidae > Thermophis > Thermophis baileyi. The sequence goes on from QLTV01001682.1 coordinate 3,986,570, forward strand.
CAGGGTTACTCTCAGTGTCCTGGCATCCCTATGTGCAGCAACCTTCATGTGCCTACCATATCTATCTCTGCCCATCATGGTACCAATAATGGCCTCTATCATCATATACCAGTCCACCCGCCTCTTTGGGTTTTTTATCCTAGCCTTTTAAACCGTCCCGTAACACCCAAGGACAGTTACCCAAACAAACACTAAGCACACAAGAACTACCCATCCTTCACCCACTCACCCCTGCATTTGCTAGATCTTGTGGTCCCTCTGCCCACATCACTCTCCATCTGGTGCACCTGACCACCCAGAGAGTTCACATAGCCTTGGTGAGCCCTCCACCCATCCACCCCAACTGAGGTGAATGATCACCTAAACATCATCCGAAGTCCAGGAGGCATACATACAGTAGAGGACATATTAGGCCAGGGATCCCCAAACTTGGCAAATTTAAGACTTGTGGACTTCAACTCCCAGAATTCTCCAGCCAGCTATGCTCCAGCTTTGAAGACCTCTGTATTAGGCCTTGCTGAGCCTCTGATGTCTTCTCCTTCTCTGCACTATGGCTCTGCACTACATCCTACAACATCTTGAATCTCCAAAGACCTACGCAAGGGTCCTCTTTGTAGACTTTAGTTCAGCATTCAATACCATCATTCCAGACACTCTTCTAACTAAGCTGAACCAGCTAGCGGTACCTGAACACACTTGTAAGTGGATCATAAGCTTTCTAACAAACAGGAAGCAGCAGGTGAAGATCAGCAGAATCACATCAGATACCTGTACAGTTAGCACAGGGGTCCGCAAAGGCTGTGTGCTCTCTCCACTTCTCTTCTCTCTCTATACCAATGACTGCATCTCTAACAATCCATCTGTCAAATAACTGAGGTTCGCAGATGACACAACAGTGATCGGCCTCATTCGAGACAATGATGAATCCACATACAGACGGGAGGTTGAACAACTAACCTTGTGGTGCGACCGGAACAACCTGGAACTGAATACACTCAAAACCGTAGAAATGGTGGTAGACTTTAGGAGAAACCCGCCCATACTTCCACCTCTTACAATACTAGACAACACAGTATCAACAGTAGAGACCTTCAAATTTCTAGGTTCTACCATATCGCAAGATCTAAAATGGACACCTAACATCAAAAACGTCATCAAAAAAGCACAACAAAGAATGTTCTTTCTGCACCAACTCAGGAAGCTCAAAGTGCCCAAGGAGCTGCTGATACAGTTCTACAGAGGAATTATTGAGTCTGTCATCTGCACCTCTATAACTGCCTGGTTTGGGTCTGCTCAAAACGATGCTATAGAGCTCTGCACACCACAACAACTAGACACAAGAACAGTTTTCCCCCGAACGCCATCACTCTGCTAAACAAATAATTCCCTCAACACTGTCAAACTATTTACTAAGTCTGCACTACTATTAATCTTCTCATCGTTCCCATCACCCATCTCCTCCCACAAATGATTGTATGACTGTAACTTTGTTGCTTGTATCCTTACAATTTATATTGACTGGTTCCTACTATGATTTGATTGCTTATTTGTACCCGGACTATCATTAAGTGTTGTATCTTATGATTCTTGACGAACTTATCTTTTCTTTTATGTACACTGAGAGCATATGCACCAAGACAAATTCCTTGTGTGTCACACTTGGCCAATAAAAAATTCTATTCTATTCTATTCTCTGCCATCCTCTCATTCTGCAGCATTGCTATTTTAAGCTGACTTCAGGAGTGTATTGCTTCTGGTCAGCCTCATGATGTCCTCCATCTCTTACCACCCTCTGCAGCTGCATTCCAGCCTAGACTAGAATAACTTTCAATAGAAGAATGTAGAAACTTTCTTGAATTTTTTTTTTATTTCTTAGAAGTTGAAAACCCTACAAAATAACATCATCCTAAAGGCAGATGTAAATGAGGGTAGAAAAATGATGTAGCCAGTATACATTAAGAAAAAAAATGTAAGCTTGTGTTGTCTGGAATGGTAAACAGATTCTCAACTCTCTCTCTCTCTCTCTCTCTCTCTCTCTCTCTCTCTCTCTCTCTCTCTCTCTCTCTCTGTCTCCCTCTGCGTGTGTGTGTGTGTGTGTGTGTGTGTGTGTGTGTTTTGTGTGTGGTTTTTTGCTTTGCAAACCTATTGCAAAGGAGAGGCAATCATGTTTTCTTGACTTGTCTGCATCTGTATTTTCATTCCTTTAACTATCATAACTTTTTTGTTCCACACATTTCTATTTTTCAGACATGAAATAAAAATATAGTTTTGTTCTTAGCTTACAATAGATTTTATTCCTTTATTCTCTTGCCTCTTTTTTGTTCTTAGCGTAAAAATTTGGTTTAAATAATGTCATAAGCTTCTTTGGAGAGTGATTTTTGGACAAATATAAAACTTTTAAAAAAAAAATTTTTAAATAACTTTTCTTTCTTCCAGGTGGTTCAGATTATGGAGCAACTGGAGAGGATGCCCTGATTAGGATCCAAAGGCTGATGGCTGAAGGTGGCATGACTGCTGTCGTCCAACGAGAGCAAAGCACTACCATGGCATCCATGGGTGGTTTTGGCAACAACATAATTGTGAGTCACCGGATCCACCGCAGCTCTCAGACTGGCACTGAATCCACTGGGATAGAAGGAGGCTCAACTCAACCATCGACTTCACAGGAGCTGATAACGGAGCTAGAGGGACGGAGCCTTTCTGAGTCCATGCAGGTGACAGAACGTGGCCTGAGCTCACAGACATCGTCTAGTGAGGTTGAGGGAGAAGCTGATGGGCAAAGCCTATCAGAGCAAGCTCACTCCTCAATGGACACTGAGGGACCAGTCGAGTACAGTGATCTAACTAATAATAACCATCTTCCTGACAATACCAATTTCTATAGTAATGAGAGCACCAATGGAGAGTCTCGGAACAGGTAGAGATAAATTGGTGCTATCCTTGTACTGCTAAGCAGAGACTTGTACCTCACAGCTGACCAGGAACTGAAGGAGTAGGAGAATTTTGGCTCTGACCAGATGCTGATAATTCAGTGGGCATTGATATGCAGGGGTGGGATATTAGAGGGAAACCATAACTTGTATGGGAGAATTCTTGAAGAGGTTTTATTCTGTGTCTTAGCTTCCCACATCTGTTTTGCTGCACATTTTCTACAATAGTTGTAATAAACCTTGATATTCAGCTGAGCCTTATGTAAATTTCTCAGCTCACAGGCTACAGGAATTCATTAAGCTTTGTCCTAACCCCGCAGTGCTTTTAAATGCTACTCTTTTTTTAATTTAATTTTATTTTTTTAAAAAGTGCTTTCCCCTTCTTGACCTACCAACTAATTGGATTAGGGAGACTTGAGTCTCTTCCTTTGGAGACCTTCACTTTTATTGAATTGTGTATATATCTTTAAATGCTACTGTGGAGGAAATTTGCACCTAGATTCTACAACTAGAGTGGCTCCATTTTCCAATCCAGAGCTTTATCCCATGCCACACTGCTTGTAAGCACTAGAAAACTCTTCAGAAGTTCAGAATTTGGATGGCTTGAACGAATGTAGGCTGGATAAGGCACAGCAGTGTTTTCCAGGACTCTGTTTCACTCTTCTTTCCAGCTCAGAACTGGAGATAGGAGAGCAGTGCTTGGGCGTCTCAATTTTTTTCATGCTCAGGAACCTCTCAGGAGTGTGGGCCTTTTGTTTTCAGAATATCTAATTTGTATGCAAGCAGAACTTTTACAAGGGCTGCTGTGGGTGGGGCAACCTATAGTTGTAAAGCATGTGGGTAGGGTGGGAACCGTTCCCCCAAAAAGATGGCACTTATTACAGATATTGCCCAAGGCTTAGCAACTCTTGCTGTGCCAATCGTAGCATATTGTAATTCAATCTGGTGAAATTTGGCAGGATCATGGTGCCATGGCCAGGTTGCACTTCCCTGTTAGGGGTAGGATGTGGGGTGGGAGAGAGGGGTTAGCTCCATGTCAGGGCGTGAGTTATGTGTCTGTGATGTAAGGTGTTGCATGTGAAACCTTGACCTTGTACATGTAGTTTCTAGTGGAGAAATCAAGGCTCTGATACTTTTTTTTTTTGTTTCTAGTCAACAATGTGATTTTCCTTTTCATTTGTAACTCTCCATCCCAGTGAGCTTGTAGCAGGAAGGTGGGGGAGAGTGTGTGCTAATGAGGGAAACACCAAAGATCAACGTCATTAAAATATGACAGACCCTTCTTTGGTCTCCTGTCTTCTTTTCTCGATCAAGTACAGTGCCTATTTGGGGGGGGGAGTCTTTCTGTTTGATTGGTTTATTCTACAAAAGTCCCCTACCCTGAAATCTTGTCAGTTCCAGGAGAATCAGAAAATCATGAAAAGGTTTTTATCTATTTAGCTGCATAATTTTTGACTCTTCTGGTATTATTACTACTACTAGAATTATAGCTCTTGGCTGCTGGAAGAAAAGAAAAAGAAGAAAAAAAAACAATTGGTTAAACTGCTAGTTCAATGAAACGGTTTTTTTTTCCCCCTGATGCATCTAACAAATTGTTATGCAGCACCTGCCAGAGGTTTTCCTCCCAATATGCATGTCTCTGTATTGTCAGTACCATGGAGCAAGTGACAATAAATAAAGCCCATTGTTAAGCAGCTCTTATGCTCACAGTCAGAAAAATCTGTTAGAGAACATTAAGCAAATGTTGCCTTAAATCACAGCATGGAGATAAACTTTAAATCAAATCAGCTGGCTGCCAGTCCTCATCAAAGTGTTAATGAAGCACTAAAAAGTGCCCTGTGATGGTTTGTACTTCAGAGCTACAGGAGCTTGATTATGGAATTCCTCTCTAGTTTTAGAACATGTTTTTACATCAGAAGAGACTAAACCCAGAATCCATAACTGGCTCACTAGGGTGGAGGAGTACCTATCTCTACGAGAGAAAATGAGGAGAAGGTTACAGATTTTGCAACATGATGCTAAAAAAAAAAAAAAAACCCACAGCTTTTTTCCAAGCATTCCATCCAGAAGTCTGGCAGAAAATCACTGCAAGTTATGAATTACCTTTTGTTGAGAAGGCCAAGCATTTCAGGTTTATATCATACATCTTTCCCATATTTTTCTAGTATAATTACTTGTTCTGTTTATACATAATACTCAGTCCAAATGACTCAAGATGGCTTTCAAGAAAGAAAAGTAATGGAACAAACTTAAAACACTCTCTGGTCCAATCCTTCGAACTTCACATCTACAATATTAAAACAGTATCTGCCCCAAAAGGCAGTGACCAATTGCTTCTTAGAATAAAACTGTTGCTGCAAAAAAAAAAAACCAAAAAAAAAAAAACCTCCAAAAACAAAACAAGGTATATTTAGCCTTGGCTGTTCCAGAGTGTCATTATCACTACGGAAATAAATTGATTACAATTCCTTACCATCTTAATCTCTTGTATGGTGGGGTTCCTAAGCATCTCCTCTTGGGAAGCAGTCATTAGATGGATTGAATCTAGTTTGGAGAGATAGCCCTGAAGGTAAGTGGAATCTGAACTATTTAGGACTTCACAAGGAAGCAACTAGCACTCACAGTTAGATTCATAAGCGCAACACTGTTGAAATGGTCTGTTGTCAGCCGGGCCTCCATATTCTGGACTATCTGCAAGTCTCCAAATCAGCTTCCAGGGGACACCCATGTAGAAGGCCTGTACATCACTCTCTGGACGCTTCCCAGTCCAAACAGAGCAATGAACGGTGCACCAGACCAAACTGGGATCAGGCTCTCTTGGTCTTGGCTTTTATCTGCTGCTGTGAGTCCAGGAAAATTCCCAAAATCGTGGACCTCTGCCTTCAACATAGCAACAGAAGCGATGAATGAATATGAGAACTGTGTTTTTGACTTGTTTGTGGTGCTCATAGAGACCATACTGGATGCATCAACTACACGTTTGCTGCTGGGGATATAAAACAAGGTGATTGTGGAATAAAATCATTAAAAAGTTACACTTTTATAATTTTGGGAAACGTACCACATGGAAAGGGTGGTACGTTAATGCAAATGAAGTATTCTATGGTCTGATGCCTTCAATGTCTGGCAGTGCTTGAATTACATGGATGACAAAATCCTCCTTAGCTATTTAAGCAAATTATAATAGAACCATAATTTGTACAACTACAACTGGAATCAGGGTAGTACTGTAATTTCTTAAGCCTTTCTATCTATACTCAATCAGCCCAATGCAAGCATTCATGTTTGAGTTAAGCATTTTAACTTGTAGTTACACCTACAGTATATAACTCTATCCTATATTAGTACACTTATTTCTGGGAACGATTGAAAACTAGTCTAACTTTCCTGAGTAGCCCACATCATCATCTCCATAATTCATCCTTGGATTGATACCACAGAAGTTGCATTAGTACCACAAAAGGATGGAGAACGTTGCATGAAAAGTTAGAAGTGATTTTGGATTATTTATTTACTCATCTATATAGCTGCCCTTTTAACCAAAACCAACTGGGCAGTATACAATTACCTGAAGTCTGACAACTGCACATTTTTTTTGAAATGCACAATTTTTTGAGTATTGATTTGTTGACATAATATTTGAAACTGCCCTGATAAACCGGATCATGTACAAACCTGTGAATATTCCTAGTCTCTCCAGGTGGCAATGAAATGAGGTAACTTCCTTTTAAATGCAGAAAACAAACTAATACCTGATGGCTCTTGTATAGTCAGCTGTTAGTTATCTTTTTAAAAGCCATGGATCAAGAGAAAAGGGTACTGCAAAAAATAGTGCCAATGAACTATAAATAAAAAACCTTGGTAAAGTATCTCATAAAAGACAGATTTTAAGAAAACATAGCTGCAAGTAGGTTAGAGCAGGGGTCTCCAACCTTGGTAATTTTAAGCCTGGAGGACTTCAACTCCCAGAATTCCCCTGGGGAATTCTAGGAGTTGAAGTCCTCCAGGCTTAAAGTTGCCAAGGTTGGAGACCCCTGGGTTAGAGGAAAGGTTCTTTTGTGGATTTTAAATCTGGTTGTGATAGAAATAGAGTCAATTCTCACCGAGAAAGGTTAATCAATCTGAACCTTACGTTATTTAAATTAGGGGCAAGAAATCTCTTAACTGGTGCAGAATGCGGCCACACGGATGATAAAATGGTGCTAGATACACAGCACATGTATAACATCACTTTTGTGTGAGCTGCATTGGTTACTGGTGTGTTTCTGGGTGCAATTCAAGGTGCTGGAAACTACCTTTAAAGCTCTACATGACTTGGGACTGGATTACCTGAGGGATCGGCTTTTTCCAAGAGTCTCTAGCCATCCAATCAGGTCAAGCAGAATAGGCCTGCTGCAGATCCCATCAGCCAAAGAGTGTCAGTTGGCAGGGACCATAAAACAAACCTTTTCCACAGTGGCTCCTGTTCTATGGAACACCCTCCCTTTGGAGATCAGAATGGCCCCAACCCTGTTAGAGTTTTGTAAGACCCTAAAAACCTGGCTATATTCCCATCCCTGGGGGGCTGAATGTGTTAAGGACCTGCTGTATTGCTAAATGGTCAAGTGTATTGCTCCTATGTATATTTAATCTGGATGTTTTTGTTTTTATTGTTTTAAAATGTTTTTAATAGTTTAACTCTTAATATATTTTTACAATATGAATTGTAAGCTGCTCAGAATCATTGACTGAGATGGGTGGCTATAGAAATTGAATGAATGAATAAACAAACAAACTTGCTAATCCCTTGAAATAATCTAAGATATTCAAAAACAAAGAGCGAACTGGAAAATGGAAGCTAGAGCAAGAACATGGCTGACAGTTGGAAAAGATTGAAAAGTATGTTAAAAGTTAAAAAGTATATTAGAGTATATCATAGCATAAGTCTGGTAGAACCTCAAAGGGAATTGGTAGATGGTCAAAGAACAGCCTTAGGACCAGTGGTGAAATCCAAAAAGTATATTAAAGTATATCATAGCATAAGTCTGGTAGAACCTCAAAGGGAATTGGTAGATGGTCAAAGAACAGCCTTAGGACCAGTGGTGAAATCCAATTTTTTTTACTACCGGTTCTGTGGGCGTGGCTTGATGGGCGTGGTGTGGCTTGGTGGGCGTGGCAGGGGCAAAATCCCCATTCCCTCCCCACTCCTGGGGGAAGGATATTGCAAAATCTCCATTCCCACCCCACTCTGGGGCTAGCCAGAGGTGGTATTTGCCGGTTCTCCGAACTACTCAAAATTTCCGCTACCAGTTCTCCGAACTATTCAAAATTTCCGCTACTGGTTCTCCAGAACCTGTCAGAACCTGCTGAATTTCACCCCTGCTTAGGACCCATATTTTCAATACTGCATTCTTCTGGGCGGAGGAGAGAAAATAGAAAATAAAGACTGAAAAAAACACTTCTGCTTATTATTGCAGCTCTCACATCAATCTTGAAATTTACCAGAGGATGCTTTTTTATTTATTATCTAGTTAATACTAATCTAGAATAAGAGAAGGGAAAGCACATATACCCTGTGTTGGAATGCTGATAATGGACAGAGTGTTGCTGAGCCAAAGAAAGAAGTAGATGTGCAACTGCTGAACAAAATAAATAAATAGCTAAATAAATCATGTACAACGTGTTTTGATTCCCAGAACTATAAGTGTAGTCCTCTACAGCAGCAATGGCAGAGTGCTAGGAAGCACCCCATGGAGTGAGCTAAATCAGGGGTCTCCAACCTTGACAGCTTTAAGACTTGTGGACTTCAACTCCCAGAATTCCTCAGCCAGCTTTTCTGGCTGAGGAATTCTGCGAGTTGAAGTGCACAAGTCTTAAAGTTGCCAAGGTTGGAGACCCCTGAGCTAAATCATGATGTTACAGTATAACCTAAAGGCCTGTTTCATTTTCAGTACTGAATTTTTCCTGAGCCTGCCAATGGAATCACTTCCATGTAGCAGCCCATTTGGTGCAGTGGTTAAGGTGCTGGACTAGAAACTGGGAGGGTGAATTCTAGTCCTCCCTTGGCATGAAAGCCAGCTGGCTGACTTTGGGTCAGTCACCCTCAGCCCAACCCACCTCACAGATGGCAGTTGTGAGGAAAACAGGATGTGGGAACATTATGTATCTCTCGAGTTGTACCAAAAGACAGAAATAAATCTAATAAGTTGAGGATGTAAGAATAACACACTCTTGCGTATTTCAACTTTTTCCTGTGGAAAAAAATGGGAGGGAAAGTCTATTCTGACTCAGTTCAGCTTCCTTTACATCTGAGAACTATTTAGACAATGCAGTACCTTTGGCTTCTCTTAGCTTTAAGACCGCAAACCCTTCTTTCTTTCATTCCCTACTGAAGCATTTGCCATTTCCTTTATCTGCTTTTTGAGCTGTTGCAATGCTTCTGCAGGGGGAAACAGAAATGGATCTTCACCTCTGTTCCCAAAGAAAAGCATGCAGAGGAATGAATCTAGCTCTAATGGGCGAAGGAAGTTTCTTTGGTGAGGAAACTGGAGCACTTCTAGAAATCAGTCATTTGTCTTTTGCATGGGATTGGGAGTCTCTTCCTTCAAGGGAGGTGGAATCATCTGCAATCCATGGAAGGAGACAGTGGCCACTCTGGAGAAGGGCAAAGGCCAGACCTGCCGGGTTGCCCTGGGGTGAGGCTGATGGAAACAGCAGCCAGCCTCGGAGCAGCTGCTCTCCCCACTTAGTCACAATCTGTCAGCACAGTGTTCTGCAACAGGAAAAGGCATATTAATTAAAGCTTGCCATGTGGTGAGCTGTCCTAGCTTTAATTGGGATCTCAGTGCACAGCATGTAAATGTCATTCTCATCCCGAATCTGAGCAAAGGGAGTACGATGCAGAGAGGGAGAGCACGGGTACGAAGGAGACTTGGCCTTTGATTTCCAGCCAGTGCCCTATGAGATGCACACTCCCAATTACTATCCCATGGTCCTTCCTTGTTTTTTTCTCCACCCTCATTCCCCCCACCCCACCCCACCCATCCCAAACTGGCAGAGAACCCTCCCCATCTCCCCCGCCCTGTTGTCACTGCCAGGCATCCGTGTCTTGGTAATTGGGAGGGAGACTCATTAAAACATGTTCACTGCGTTCCAACAAATATACGTAAATGTTTCCCCACAGCGTCCCTAGTTGGAAGCTCATCTCATCTGTTCTCTGCTACTTTCCCTTCACTACTGTTTGTTTTTCCTTTCAAGTGATTGTCGCTAGCATACAGCACATTCTGGAAGGAACAGCACCCAATCTGGCTTGCCTGGCACACCAGTGGTCTGTGATTTTCATACACTGGTGTCCTACCTGGGATGTCAATAAATAAACAAATAAAAACAGACAGGAAAGGCAGACGTCTTAACCTTCCATCAGGACCATCCACAGAAATATTCCTTGCAATTATTAGCACCCCTCTACTTTTCAAGTTTTTTTTATTTTTGTGTATGGAGGGATTCTACAACACCTTCTGTAGTTTGTGGGCCTCTAAATATTTTGTGATTGTAAAATCAAGATTTCTCAACCATCCTGGCTAGGAGTTAATGGGCATGGTAGTCCCAACACGCCGAGGTGTTACCAGCCTGGGAAAGGCTGTTCCATAATCATAATGATTAATTCCCTAAAGTATGGGCCCATTTTTCATACAAAAAGGGGAAAAAACCCCAACTTCAGGAACCAGATTATTCTTGCTGTATTATCATAACAATGCAGAAGGATGAAGCTAGCAAGAAAAATCTTGCTAGCTTCAATTAATAGAAGTATCTTTTTATCTTTTCCTCTGTTCCAGCCCAAGAATCCCTTAAACAAGTGCAGAATAGAAAAATAGAGAAAGATAAAAAGGACAACCAAGGCTATTTTCCATAATTCCTATTTGTCCATATATGGCATCTTAGGATACTGTTTTAATTACAGGTAGGATAGTGAGCAAAGTCACTGGACTGATTCTGGTTCTGGACCACTGTTTGACCAACTTTTTTTCTGAAAGATTGACCAATAGTTACTGTGATGGCATTTCAGATGAGGGGAATACACAGTCTTCCGAGGTGGGTAAAATGAGGACCCAGATTGTTGGGGGCAATATGCTGACTCTGTGAACCGCTTAGAGAGGGCTGTAAAGCACTGTAAAGCGGTATATAAGTCTAAAGAACATCAGTCTTTAGATATAAGTCTTAAAAGAACATCAGAGATTCAAAAACTAGTTCTTTTATTTTCCACTGTCAAAAGCAGATTTTTTAATCATTTGAGAATATAAATTCCATATAACAATCCAATATCTCTTTGTCTGTGAAATGTTATATAACAAAAAATGAATGGCTAGACATTTTATTACAGCACTGTGGAATAGATGAAGGTAGATTTAGTACTCTGGGAAGAGGAATTTGTTTAGCATTCAATATAAACAAAATATCATTTATTATACTGGCTATAAAAGAACTTTCTGTGATGATTTCAAAAAAAGGCAAGCCACATCCTTCAACAATATATGGATTATGTGGACAATCATTTAAATATGAGCCAGCAGTGTTCTGCAGCTGCCAAAAAAGCCAACATAGTTCTAGGCTGCATTAACAGGGATAAAATCAAGATCATGTGAAGTGTTAATACCACTTTATAATGCCTTGGTAAGACCACATTTGGAATACTGCATCCAGTTTTGGTCGCCACAATATTAAAAAGATGTTGAAACTCTAGAAAGAGTGCAGAGAAGAGCAACAAAGATGATTAGGGAACTGGAGGCTAAAACATAAGAACAGTTGCAGGAATTGGATATGTCTAGTTTAATGAAAAGAAGGGTGATATGATAGCAGTATTCCAATATCTCTGCCACAAAGAAGAGGCGGTCAACCTATTTTCCAAAGCACCTGAAGGCAGGACAAGAAGCAATGGATGGAAACTAATCAAGGAGAGAAACAACCTAGAACTAAGTAGAAATTTCCTGACAGTTAAACAATTAATCAGTGGAACAACTTGCCTCCAGAAGTTGTAAATGCTCCAACACTGTAGGTTTTTAAGAAGAGATTGGACAACCATTTGTCTGAAATGGTGTAGGGTTTCCTGCTTGAGCAGGGGGGTGGACTAGAAGTCCTCCAGGGTCCCTTCCAACTCTGTTATTCTATTATTCTATTAGAAATACAAAATGCATTTTTCATAGGTTATTTCTGAGAGCTCTGTAGCAGTCTCTACAATACTTACCTGGAGAATAAGAAAATTTATCCCACCACAGCAAATTCTTTCCCCAAATGCTCAAAAATGTATCTAAATCATTTTAATAACAAAAAATGTGCCAGTGTTGGGCAAAAGGGATCTCTACTGGCAGGAAAAATGCCAATGATTGTCAAGGGAAAAGGCAAGGAGCAAAGGGACATGAAAAGACAACGAGGGATGGTTATGCTAATAACACTCCATTCTTCAAGTGTTGAATAGCTAGTTTCTGCCTAGCAACAAAATCTATTAGCATTTATAACAAGAACATCTGCAATAAAAACGTACTGTACAGAACCACTTCCTGGAACGGCTTAGTCAGGAAAAAGAGTGGGACAAGTCCCCTTCTGTGTGACAAATTAGAGAAAACCACATCTAATGTACCATGTGTCCGATCAGGAGCATTGTTAGTTATTTAGAGTTTTGTTTTTAAAAAAATTCAAGCAAGCAAACAAATCTCAAGTTGATGGTTTATCCAGTTATATCATGGCTGGTCTAACAAAGTTCCATATCAAGGAACCAAAAAAGAAAGAAAAGAAAACAATGGAAAGGTCTTGTGCACTGTATAGCAGGCAGTCATACATGCAACCTCTTCTTGTGACATTCTAAGTCAGATCCAAGTATACATTTGCAATGAAGAAGGCAATTGGACTGGACCTTGAATCTCGGTGACAGGGAGGATGGAACAGCCTTTTCCATTGCATTAGAGGTCAAGAAGCTAACTTAGAGACACAGTGCAGGGTGCTTGAAATCTAGGCTCTTCCATGCCACCAAGCATCTGTGGGACGAGGTGATCATCATATGCTGCCTTTGGCTGGTCTACTAAGACAGTAGCTGCAGCAAATCCTGAATTGTCTAATTCTGTCCAAACTATATTTACAGCTGTTCAGTTTCATCCCATGAATCCTAGTCTTATCCTCTGGAGCATTTACTGTATTACATCACGTGCCAGGAATCCAGACAGATCATTCCATTTTACCATCAATAAGAAACAACAACCAACAGGATTCACCTAACACTCTAGCCCAGTGATGGCGAACCTTTTTTTCCTCGGGTGCCAAAAGTGCGTGTGTGAGCGCTATTGCACGCATGCAAGTGCCCACACCCATAATTCAATGCCCCCTGCCCCCCCTGCGCATGCGCGCGTGACCCCCCATGCTGCCCCGCCTCCCGTGCATGCGTGCACGACCCCCCTCGCCCCCCCACTCCCCCATTTCCCGACTTCCGGTGGGCCCGGTAGGCCCAATTTTTGCCCTCCCCCG
>QLTV01001682.1:4000138-4033799 GCA_003457575.1 Thermophis baileyi
CTCCCCATTTCCCGACCTCTGGTGGGCCCAGTAGGCCCATTTTTCTCCCTCCCAGAGCCTCCATGCGAGCCAAAAATCAGCTTGCCGGTGCGCACATGCGCGCTGGAGCTAAGCTAAGGCAACGGCTCGCGTGCCGGCAGATATGGCTCCGCGTGCCACCTGTGGCACACGTGCCATAGGTTTGCCATCACTGCTCTAGCCCAAATGTTTGAAAGAACTACCAGGATTTTAGCATCGTACAAAAGGCCAACAGGCGTGGGGCCATCTGGATCCCCAGGGGGCTGCTACTCTAAAAGAGAGGCACTGTGACAGAGAAGGCATCTAAGGAGACGTATCAGCACATTCTCTGACTGCTGATCAGACATTTCAGCAACTTTTTCCTCCCTCGGAGTGGTTTAATAGGCTGCAAAATGCTTTGCTATATTGTTTCCGAAGGCAACCTCAGTCCTTCCACCAACTCCAGCAAGATTTTTCATCTATTGTTTTCCCCCTCTATTGCTTATAGAACTCCACTTATCAAGAATTATTACACAGTTCTGTACAGGGGGGGAAACTTGCACTGAATCCGTTTGAAGCAGTCTGGAGCCCAAAGAAGCCTAATTCAATTATTTGATATTTTTAAATAGCGTACAACCAAGAGGGAAGGAAAGAAAGAAATGACCACATTTGCAAAATTTGAGAAATTGGTATCTGCACAAACTAATTTCAAACTCGGTTTGTAGGCAGAACTGAAAGAGTAGTTTTTATACCTGAACATGCATTAAAGCTCAGAGTAGCTAGAAAAGGATGTCACAGTTTCAGGGTATTAAAGAAAAAAAGCCTTAAAATGGGCTTAAGTGGCAACTAGTTTTGAATGAATGAAGGCAGCCCTTCAAATAATCTGCTCCCAAGCCTCTTGGAAATTTAAAGCTTGGGAGCCTTTGAATTGAGCCTGGAAACTTAGTGCTTACTTTGGTTGCTCTATTGCCAAAATGTGCCAGCAATCATTTTTGGAAGGCAAGAATGGAAAAATGTCGTTTCCTACTCATCTGCTCCAATTGCAAACAGGATGTCTGGATACGTTTTCCTGCTGCACTTTTAAAGTGCTAATTCCCCTAAATTGCTTTGAGTGTTCCTCTCTGGTTTGGATGGTGAGCTTTAATCCATGATAGGCTAACGCCAGAGCTCACTCTCCAGAGGGAGGGATGCTTCTTTTACTGAGTAAGTAAATGGTTATCGGGGTCTGTAATCTTTTCTGCAGCTACTTTTGTCAGGAATGCTATAAATAACATAATAGTGATAACACATGCCTTGTAATAGAAAGCTGATGATTTGAAACCTGGCAGAATAAAAAAAATTTTGAACCAACTATTTTTTTTATCTGAGCTTTTCTTTTTAATAATCCATCTGTGTATTACTTATTTTTCAAGTCTCTTGAAGTAATTTGGGTGTGCAAAGTAATTTGGAAGTAATTTGTGGCTGTGCCCTTAGATGTGGCTATTGCATCTAAAGCATAACCTGAATTAAATTTTTCACATCCCCTAGCCCTCCTAGTATGTGACTTCATTCAGCTTGTACCAGTTGTAGTTTCCAGACCATTTTCAAATTAAGCATAAAATAACTTTCAGCAATCCATGTGAGGCAACTAGGGCATGTGTAACTCAGCCCAAGCATAAATGAATTGCGACAGTGCAATTTCTGTGCATTTAATTTAATATAAACCCCACCAGAGATAGTGTGATTTAGAGATCAGAGCCATCCATTGTTATTTGGTGATAGTACGGTTTAAGGCAATTAGAGCTAAATCATTCTATAAGTTTGGAAAGAACTTTATTTTCAATCAACCGGATTTGGGTCCCATGATTTTTTTTTCTATGTAAGTGACTGGACCTTGTTTCCTCAAGCATTTATTTGCTTTCCCGCTCTTTTAATATAGGAAGCAGATGAATAAAGCATACAGATAACAAACCACATGAAGCAACATTCAAATAACACTCAATGTCATGCACTGGGGGCTCATAATCTGAAATAAAGATTGAGTCAATTGATTGGTGACCATGTTTTTAGTCTTTCCAACCATTTCAAAGGAGGGGCTTGACTTCCCCTTAGGAGGAGTAAAACACACTTGTCTGTTGGGCTTGCCATCACAAATTCAGCAGGACTGTTCCCATAACTACTTGTTTCTATTCATTTTTCATTTTCCTAAGAGCCATGAATGTCAAAGAGGACATCTAATTATCAGGCAAGCAGTTTGCATGACAGGGTAGTTAGTTGATGTGGATTGGGGAAGTTGGTTTAGATGGAAACAAGACAGGGTCAGTTTGGAGGTAAATCTAACCCTGAATTAATCAGCCCAGTCAATTAAGCAGCTTTTGGAGTTCTCGTGACATGATTACTTATCCCCATGATTCATGTGAATAGGTTATGTGAATAGAACCAATATGTATTCAAGTATATGAGTGACACCTATTAAAATGATAAGGCAACAGCCATGGGTAACTGATACTGGATGTTATGAAAAGTCAATCATTTTATTTACAGTTAAATTATGATTATCCTTTTATTCCCAGTGGAACATGTTTCTGAAATGTTCCTTCAAATGTAAAATAACTTGGCTACATACCTTCACTTTAAAAAGTTAAGAAATGTGCTGTTTCTGGTTCATTGTGGACTGGCCATCTTATTTATCAAACATAATTAACAACCACAAGTCAAAAGGAGAGAGCAGCTGTCCCTGGTGCTGAAATAAAGACACTAAATCTCTCTGAGAAATAAAAGATACTTTCTTGCTTTTATTCTATCAAGGACAATAACCGGTCACTAATCATTGAAGAAATGATGTCTGTAAATAATATTCGCTTAATTTAGACATCAGAAAATGCTATAGGAATCTCTATATACTGCGAAGAATAGTATCTGATACTCAAATTGAACCATCTAATTCTTCATAATCGTAGTAGGTAACTAATGTAAGGAACACATCATATGTTGTGATGGCTTATGTTGCTTTTATTTTGCATAGTTCTGAAGTTCATTGAATAGGGGAGAAAGGCTCATATTACAAAGCAGTCCTTTGGTGTCCAGGAATTGTGTTTAACATTTGGGGAGGGAAGGGACACAGCAAGCATTAATGGAGATGAGTCACACACATTTTAAAAGCTCTGTAGAGAGTTGACATTTTTACTTTGCTTCCTGCAAAGATGTTTTTCCTTACAATACAGTTTCATACAATTCCTTCTCAAAATGGCATGAAAGTGTTGAACTGATTTTTTTTTTTTACTATTAGAGAGATAAAATTCAGTAGCGCAGTCATAGCAGTTCAAGGGCTAGCAAATATTTTGTGTGTGTGTGTGTGTGTGTGTGTGCATGCAGTTATTGAGTCATAACTTGCACATCCACATACAAAAATAATATATTAATTTGGAATTATTAAGGCTACAATTCTAAGCATATGCCAGCCTTACTCAATTTAGTGCTCTACAGATATATTGGATTTCTGACTGGAAATAATGAGAATTAAATATATCTGTAGAGCACCAAGTTCAAGAAGGATGTTATATCCATCAAACTAGAAAATGTTATCTATTTCTGAGCATGTGCTGAATTGCACTGTAAATATGGTAAGCTTTTAATAATGCAAGACTAGTTCTTTTTTTCTTCTTCCATTCAGCTGCACTACTGTACCAAGTCTGTTTTTATATGAAACATTTGCTATGCCTACATTACTGAACCTTTTTATTCCGAGAAGTCCCTGCAAATGAAGCCCAGAAGCCAGTCCATGGCAGTGAACAGTCATTACTGGTTGATAGAATTAATGCTAGAAATGCTTCTGCTTTATATTCTACTTCATCCTTCCTCTGGATAATAGTGAAGGCACAGTTCATCTTCAATTATCCTTAGTAATGAGACAGTGAAGATAATTAATACAAAGATAGCAGGGTTCTTCTGTCAAGTAAATATCATGGTAATGTCCTGAAACTTGATCTTGCTGAAATGTTTAAGCCTATTCTGAAGTTTCCTCAATTACAAGTGCAGTGGGTTCAGCCATAGACCTAATTACAAAGGCTTCAATAACTTAATGAAGATTGACTGGTAGCTATTAGGAGGGTGACATTAACTTATTTACATATTATGGAAGTGCAACAGGCCACATATCAATCTGCCCACTGAACAAGTGCTCAAGAAACAGAGCTAGCAGTCCTGTACTAATCACCTACATCAAAGAACATGTGAATCAATTAAGGAAGATATTATGTATATTTAAGTATTTCCAAAACAGTCCTAATCAGCCCCTAAGTTCTTTTATTTTGGGCTCTATTTCAAAAAATGACAAGTGGAATATCAAACACTCTTATAATTTATACGCCATGAGCTACTCCAGTTGCAGGCATGACATTCTGCAAAACAGATTTGAACTGACACTTGCTCTTGAAAAGACCTGTAGTAATTCAGTTTTGCTCTTCATTACTGTGTACTTCTGTACTGCTCCTTAACTTGCTTATTAGAACTCTAGATTGAAACTCATGTATTCCCTTTCCATTTTAGTCCTTCACTTATTTGTGAGCTGGAGATTAAAAACTCTTGCTTCCAGCTAGTAATAAACCATAATTTGTTTCATATCAACATACATGGTGAGCTCTACTTTGATATTTGCTCACATAAAATAAATACTGACAATGTGGTATGACATCTTGATATGTGGACAAACGTCTCTTGCCTCAATTATTATTTGGTTACATTCAATAAATTGCATAAGTAGATTTATTCAAGTTACACTTACAGCTGTTCCAGAAGCATCTGATTGGCCTCTGTTGAAACTGAGATACTGGGCTAAAATTCAGTAGGGAAAGGGGAAGGTGAGGGGGTTTTAAGTGAAGAAGGATGAATGCAGGAGTAAAAAAAATAATTGCAGAATGCATGAAAAAATCCCTGAATTCCATTGCGTGCTTTCCTTGCTCCCTTAATAATAGATTTAGTTCCATTTTCCAAATGTGCTTTTTCAAGAGGCAACTGGACTTTCTGGTTTTTCTTTGAAGATGTTTCACTTCTAATCACATTTGAGCCATCTGAGAACTAATTAAACAATAGTCTCTTCCAGGAAATATGAATAGTTCTGTTTATTTTTGTTTTATTGCTTTCAGTTTGAAAAAAACGATCCTTTGTGTTGATTGGGATTGAATAATATGAATTTATAATAGCCATTTTTGCTTTGTTGTTTGGGATCATTCAGCTTTGAAACTTACTCAGTACACTTTTATCTTGGTTTTGGCACAACTGGGTCCAGCAAAAAAAAAAAAAAACGTTAAAAGAGGCCCAATGTTAATAAGAATAAATGAAAGTACTGAATAGAACATCTAGCAACAGTTGTAGACTCAAATAATCTTATATAAACCACCCGAAATAGGACTTCTTGATCTAAGATTTAATATTTAATGTTTATTTCACCTGATCGTATGACAGAAATGAAGGCAGTCCCTGCTTTCGTCTTAATTACTATGTTTCCCCGAAAATAAGACCCTGTCTTATATTTTTTTGAACCCTGAAATAAGTGCTTGGCCTTATTGCCATGCACTCAAAAGCCCGATTGGGCTTATTCTCAGGGGATGTCTTATTTTGGGGGAAACAGGGTAGGTATTCAACCTCTTGATGTATGAAAGAAAGATACATTTGGAAGCTTGCCGTTCGTTCTATTGCAAATGAAACAATATCAGAATCTGGCAATGAATCATGCTGCTAATCAGCAAAGGAATAAGATCTTCTCTTGAAACTTCTGTGCTTAAACTAAGCTCTCACCACCACCGAAGGTCATTTTCTTCAGGGGATGAATTTCTTGCCTCTTATACCGTGCTTCTGAAATCAGGAGAACCATCTGTTCACTTATTCTTGATGCACATTCAGTATTTATCAAGTGAAAGAGGTATAAGCCCAGAAGGTTTTGCTTTGAGTTTCACTTTAACTTTCTCTTGTGTGCAAGAGGCTGTTATATTTATTACACTTGCAATTTCAAAGCTAGCTATTAACACACCTTCTTTGTGGTTTTGTTGTTATGACAAATCTGTAATTCCCAAGACTGTTTTAAAAATTATTGACATCTAGACAAAAAAAGAGCTCCATGTAAGATTTATTCTTCAGCACTGCAACAATAAACATATGGCCCCTACTACTCAGTGGTCTGCAGAGCTGATGTTATTAGCAACACAGGAACATATAAACAAATCACTTACCAATATAAATTAGGGATGGACGATTATAATGAAATATATCACTATTTACTGAAAAGCTTATGAAGAATTTTATATAGGTATATGTATTTGTGAATATACAATTTGTACACTTTTGTTTGTAGTTTTCTTCTTCCTTCATAATTTCCTTCCTTCCTTCCTTCCTTCCTTCCTTCCTTCCTTCCTTCCTTCCTTCCTTCCTTCCTTCCTTCCTTCCTTCCTTCCTTCCTTCCTTCCTTCCTTCCTTCTCTTTCTTTCTCTGCTAGTACCGGTATATGTTGTTACACATTGCTATGACCAGGGGTGGGTTCTAACTTACCTTGCTGCCGGTTCGCTTCCTCCTGCGCCACATGGGCGTGCCTCGTGGGCATGCGCACGCTTTGCACGCGCGCGCATGTGTAGTGCAAAAAAATTCAAAAACAATTAAAAAAAATTTTTTTTAAAAAAGCTGAAAACAAGATGGCAACGCATGTGCAGTGCCGGAAACTTGGCTTCTGCGCATGTGCAGAAGAAAAAAAAATTCAAAAATTCAAAAAATAAAATAAAAAAAAATTCAAAAAAAAGATTGCGGCGCCCATGGATTGGCACCGACCGAACCGGATCTGTGACGTCATCGTGACATCACCAGCGGGTCGCTACCGGTTCGGGCGAACCAGTCCGAACCAGGAGGAACCCACCTCTGGCTATGACTGTCTGAAATTCACAATGCAAATACTAAATGCTATAGAGACATCAATATGGTTTTAATCTCCATGATTCCCCTTTCTGTTGCTTTCTCTTTCATTATGTCCTCCCTTCTCATTTTTAATTATATTAAATTGCCAGTTACATATCCAAGTTGTCTTCTAACATTATATAAATGCCCAGGTAGAAGATGCCTAAAGAAAATAGAGTATTGCCAGACTTATAGTATTCCAGCCTATATTTAGATTCCTCTAATGGGTTGATTTTATTATTAATTTTTGGTCTGTCTGCTAGTTTCTTTGATTGAATATGTCTATGACTGCATCTTGACTTAGAACTGTGATAGTCACAACCTGCCAGGGTTCAGGTGTCTTACTGAACCCCCTTGCATTTTAGAATCCTCCAATTATTGCCTGAATGGACTAACAGAAGTTCTGAGGGCAGCCAAGACCAATTTAGTACACAGTCTGGTGAGAAGTGGGGAAGAAAGCACAAGGACCATTCATTCACCTTTCAGCCTGACCCAGTGGTGGGATTCAAAATTTTTTACTACCGGTTCTGTGGGTGTGGCTTGGTGGGCGTGGCGTGGCTTGGTGGGCATGGCTTGGTGGGCATGGCAGGGGAAGGATACTGCAAAATCTCCATTCTCTCCCCACTCCAGGGGAAGGATACTGTAAAATCTCCATTCCCTCCCCACTCCAGAAGGTTACTGCAAAATCCCCATTTCCTCCCGATCAGCTGGGACTCGGGAGGCAGAGAATAGATGGGAGCGGGGCCAGACAGAGGTGGTATTTACCGGTTCTCTGAACTACTCAAAATTTCCACTACCGGTTCTCCAAACTACACAAAATTTCTGCTACCAGTTCTCCAGAACTGGTCAGAACCTGCTGAAACCCACCTCTGGCCTGACCTCACCATAACTTATGGGTTACCTGTCATTATGTCAGCCTCACACATGTCTGTGCTGGTGCATGTTTTTCACATCTGTGAAACAGCCTTATGTTCAGGATGGAACTCAAATCTATCCATTTACAGGAATGGTCTTAAATGAATGCTATTACACTGAACAGAACCTAGGCTTTAACCCTACCTGAAGTAGGTGCTTCACCACTGGAGTTTTTAAGAAAAGACTGGACAGCCACCTATCTGAAATGGTATAGGGCCTCCTGCTTGAGCAGGGGTTTGGAGTAGAAGACCTCCAAGGTCCCTTCCAGCTCTATTCTGATTGAGGTGGGGACTTGAATCCGCAGTCTCCAACCCCTGGAACTGAAATCCACCTGTGGGACTTTAACCCACAATTCTTATCCCAACGGAGGCAGTATTTATTTTGCAGAATCCAGACATGCACCTTGGTTACTCAGTAATGTTCACTGTTGGGCATCACACCTTTTGTCCTGACCCGCACAAACATGCATACATCACAGGTGGGTTAAAGGTCTTATTTGAGGCTTTCCAAGCCCTGAATAGTCTTCTCCAGAAATCCCCATGCCAAAACCCATTCAACTTTAACTTTAACTTTTATTTGTATTTCTATGCCACCCAACTCCCAAGGGACTCTGGGCAGCTTACAGCAAATATAAAACTTATTAAAATATAAAAAGCATTACTAAAAAAATACATAATAAAAAGCATTTAAAAACAATTAAAAAACCCATACACAACTTTTCATGGCTGGATCTCGCCAAATTGCAGAAGCGAGATCAACGGCCCCAAGCCTGCCGGAACAGCCAGGTCTTCACCGCTTTCTGGAAGGCCAACAGGGTGGGGGTAGTCCGGATCTCAGGAGGTAACTGGTTCCAGAGGGCCGGGGCAGCCACAGAGAAGGCCCTCCCCCACGGGCCCGTCAGCTGGCACTGTTTAGCTGACGGGACCTGGAGGAGCCCAACCCTGTGGGATTTTACCGGTCGCTGGGAGCTATGTGGTAGAAGGTCGCTGGGAGCTATGTGGTAGAAATACTCCTACTACTTCAGCTCAGGAACAACCCCAACATGGCAAGACAAGCCCACAAGGCAGAGGAAAGGCTAATGAAAGTCTGTGAAGCAAAAACAAGTCTGTGAGCCACAAGCGAAATCCGTGAAGCAAGTCCAGAGGTCAAGGCACCAGCCAGGGTCCAAGGTACACAGTCCGAGTCAGGAAACAAGATTCAAGGGAAGAGGCACAGAGGTTTGACAAATGCAAGGCAAGGAAATGGACGTTGTTGTTCCTAGCATCGTTTCACTCCACTCACTGAGCTAAATAGCTGCTCCCCAGTGCAGCCCATCAAGAGGAGCGAGGCTGCCACCTTGCAAGTCTCCTGGTTAACCTTCATTTTGCCTGCCTCCTCTCAGCCCTACATGCCTACATGCTTCCTTCTCTGGATTGGGAGAAGGAAGTAGTTCTTCCTCATCTTCTCTGGCCAGCTGCAGCTGTGTGCCATCTCCTCCTGAAGCCTCTGGACTTCCCAGCTTCATCTGGTCACTCCTCCTGCGATTGCTCCACTGTGCTTGGCCTCACCACTCCTGATTCAAAGTCTCTGGCACCCTCCAGATATTCCTCCACATCCCCTCCAATGTGCCTGGAACTGGCTCTTCCTCATCCAAAATGGCATCTGGAGAGGAGTCTGGGGGAATGTCCGGGGAAGCTGTCAAAGTTTTGAGTCTCCAGGCAACCCCTTCCCACTGTCCAAATGATCTGACTCTGGTGAATACGTCAGTGCATGCTAGTCTTTTCAGTCATACAGCTATGATAGCAATAGCACTTAGACTTATATACCGCTTCACAGTGCTTTAAGCCCTCTCTAAGCGGTTCACAGAGTCAGCATATTGCCCCCAACAATCTGGGTATTCATTTTACCAACCTCGGAAAGATGGAAGGCTGAGCCAACCTTGAGCCGGTGAGACTCGAACTGCCAAATTGTAGGCAGCCGGATGTCAGCAGAAGTAGTTTGCAGTACTGCATTCTAATCACTGTGCCACTGTGGCTCAATATGGCAGAGATGGGCAGAGATTGCCTGGCCAGCCCCATCTGGGTTGCCAGTGTGCCCATACCCAAGGAAGAGATTGCAAACAAAAACTTTATTCCACAGAAAAAGTGACACAGCGAGGTCTCCCTCAAATCCCACATACTCCATCAATGTCCCTTGGTGGGTTTTATACAATACTTTCCATCAATGATACATCACAAGGTCACAAGATGTCCCTTTACAGTAATTCCTGCCTCCTTTACAGTAACCTTCACCATATTAAGTACAAATACGGTAAACATGTTCCTAAGCTTTAACCCCAAAACTTTGATAAACACATCTGCAGTACTGTAGCATAACTTTCCCTAATATACTTCCCATTCTTCTAACGGCACACTTTCTTTTTTAACAGTATATGTGGGCAAATTTTTCCTGTTTGTGCCTTTTGTTTTGTTCCATGATATAGTAGTGGTTACAGTTTAGTGAGATGAAGCAATTTTGCTTTTATTTGAAGCTTATACCTTTTTAATTAACTTCACTTTAATCCCTTCATTCAGTGTCTGGTCTTCCAGTTGTCTGAATCTATGCTGTGCATACGGCCTTGTTCCCTGGGAAACTTGATCCTTCTCCCAGGAATCTCAGGCTTCTTTCACCAGAGCAGCAATATCTCTGTTGGCAGAATAGCCAATAAATGCTCTACAAATGTCAGTTTCTTCCTGATTTTCTGCCCTTGTTGTTGGCAGGTCATTTGCAAAGACCTTTTAAGCCTTCACAGCTTCGTGGTGTGTGTGTGTTTTTTTTAAAGTGTTCAAATAGCAAACTGGGAGAGTTTAGGAAGAGCTTGTATCTAAGTTTTCCATAAAACAAATAATGTTCTTTCCAGCAAGACAAGCTCTCCCTGCATCCTCTTCCATTAAAAGTTGTCAAGTAAATCTGGAATCCATGTAGGTTCCATTTTTTTTCCCCAGTTCATATATTTGCCTTTTAAGTTGCTTAAATATTTTACTTAATTGTTGGCTAAAAGTACACAACGTTGGACAGAAAAACAAACTTCAAAGCTGATGTGATCGATAACCCCATACAGAATAGACGTTTTATCAATTCTATAGAATTACTGTACAGCATTTTATTGTTTGCAAAATGTCCCACAATCCTTATCAATCTGCATATGTTTATCTTTTCCTTACCTCCAACTCTCATTCTGCCATACATCCTTGGGAGATTAAAAAAAAACCTAAACACCATCTCGGCTTTCGCTTACTGTGGTTTGTATCTGATAGATGGTGTTTTTGTATATGTGCCTTTGTATTAGTTTTGACTCCTGGCAACTGTTTGGACAAATCCCTGCATGATTTCAGAAGTGGTTTGTCATTACCTCCTTCCTAGGGCTGAGAGAGAGTGACTGGCTCAAGGTCACCAGCTGGCTTTCTGCCTAAGGCAGGACCAAAACTCATGGTCTCATGGTTTCTAGCACAGTGCCTTGACCAATACACTAAACTAGCTCTTTGAAGGATGGTCTACATCAGGTTAATTATTTCAGGAGGATGCATCCATTTCTACGAGCTGTCTCTTCTGTTATAGCATCATTAGTCTAATGTGTGACATATGCTATGTTATATGAAGAAAGTCAACTCTCATTTTACTGGGGAAGGTAGAAGGAAAGTGTAGCTTCTTGTGTGAGTGGGAGAACTTGTCAATGCTGAGGATGATTCAGCTAACAAAACTTCAAGAAGAAAATAATATCTTACAATCACAAAACTCTTTACTGGGCTCACAGCAGTGGATCGACATGAATAATCTCACAATGCTCTCCTGGATCTTCTCCTTGGGATCCTTACATTTCCACTCTTCAAGGCCTACCTGCATTTGATATTAGATTGCAATAACAGAAGGTTTGGAATTGGCCATTAGCTTATCTGTTAAAACCATTCATAACTGTTCTGATTTTGAAGTCAAGTCTGAGATTTAGGCACAAAGTTCACTGGACTGATTGGCTTTCTAATTGGGGCATGGATTGTGAAATCATGGGTTGTAAAGACTTGCCTCTCCTCTCTGCTCAAGAAAGTAGAACTCTTGAAACACTTAGCATTTCAAAGGGAAACTTTTATTGAAAGGAAAGTGATAGCAAGACAAAGAAAGCAGGATCTGATGATTCCTGCGCAATTCTGTTAGATTAAACAGTTAGAGACCCCTCCCCTCAGTCTGGTGTTTAAGCCGCAGGTGCAAAGATGTTTTGAGACTCACAGGCTGAGAAAGTGATAAGAAGTTGTTCTCAGGCGTCGCTTGCTGGAGGCTCCGGAGCTGAGACAAAACAGATGGCCCTCCCCCCTTTCGTTCTCAGGAAAGTAAATACAGCACAGGATAGATAGGTGCCAGGAAGAAGGTCATAAACTGAGGAATGGCCCCTTCCTGGCCAGAATGGCAGCATCCCGATAAGGATCTGTGGGACCTGACGCCTCCTCCCTTCTAGAGCTCTTTACATTATTGGTAGCGGAAATTTACTCAATGAGAATTCTTATAACTTCTTGAAATCCTGCTAAGAAGAATAACAGTAGATTCAGAGACCCTCACTTTTCCTACTCAGGTTCTCTGTTATTAAGAGAGAGCGATGTTATTATCAGTAGACTTGCTTTAATATGACCCATGAGTACATTTAGAGAAACATACATCTGGACATATTCCCAAGTCATGCTAGGCCTCTTTTCCCGAAACTGAAATGATTTGTGCAAAGAAACAAAACCCATTCTTGATTCTTCAACAATGGAAATAACTAGCTCAATTCAACATTCATCGTTCCTCAATTTTTCAGTATGATTGCCTAACAATAAGTCCTAAAGTGCTGGGAAATTTACCTTTGGAGCAATTCCATTCTTGAATAAAAATTGTATTGTTGTTCGATGGATCCACACCATAACCTCATGAAAAAAAAAAACTTCATAGCTGAAGAACTGTTCCTATTTGGTCTGCCAGCATTTTAATACCTTTAGAGCAGGGGTCCTCAAACTTGGCACCTTTAAGACTTGTGGACTTCAACTCCCAGAATTCATCTGGCTGGAGAATTCTGGGAGTTGAAGTCCACAAGTCTTAAAGTTGCCAAGTTTGAAGACCTCTGCTTTAGAGAAACTAGAAGTGAAAATTGGTAGTTTAAGATCAAGGAATGAATGCAAAATGCATGAAGCCTTTATTTATCCACTGAGATTTTCTTTTATATTAAAAGTTGCAGACAGCGAGAGCCAGTCAGGTGCGGTTTGTTCATGCATTCCCACTTCCCAGATGGTGAAATGTCACAGACCATTTCTCCCCCTCTTTCCAGTTACTTAATATGAATAGTTGAGTTGAGGGCAGTGATAAATGAGCTGGTGCTACAAAGATTCCTTTTGCTTTCAGCAGCTCTTGCTCCATCTCAATTAATTTTTTAAAAATCCATTTAAAAGCTTCATAAAAGTATAATCCGTGCCACAGTTCAGGGCTGCTTAAAGAATTCCAGCTCATTTATGCCAGTTGCACCTGTAACCCATCCATCTCTGTTGATCAAAGTGATGAATAACAGAGGAATTCCCTGACCTAGAAGCCATACAGCAGATGAAAACCTACTTCTCAGAACTCGGATCGTGGGCCATGTGGTTAAATTGTTCACATCTTTTTTTAGGGCATGGCTCTTCTTTTTCTTTAGGTATTGTCCATGAAGCAATACTTATATCCAATAGAGCTTTGAGAAGCAGCAGGGAACCAGCCTCCAACTCTCATTGAATTCCCCACCCCTTTCCCTGAGCCACAATCAAGTTAAGAGCATCTGTTTCTATGCTTCTTAAAAAAAAAAAAAGAATGTTGTAATAATCGCCAGACTGAGGCAGGGTCAGAAAAGGAGGTGATATTTAAATACTAATGAACTGTTTAACAATGTCTGCTTTGTTCCCCACAAGTTTAACCTCCATCTGTGACTCCATCCCACACTAAGGAAATTTCTAAAATGCATAGGTTGAGGAAAGGCGAGAGAGCAAAGGTGTCTCGTATTATTAGAACTCAGGCCCAATTAGTGTAATTAATTAGGAAGAAATTATAGGAGATTCAAAGAGAAAAAAAGATGTAGGATGCAAAAAATAAATAAATAGGGACATGCCTTATTGTTGTCTAATTGTCTGCCACTGTCAGAGGAAGTAGACATTCTGGGAAATCATTTTCCTGAATTTTATGGATTCTGTAGATCAGGGGTGTCAAACTCGATTTCATTGAGGGCCGCATCAGGGTTGTGTTTAACCTCGGGGGGGGGGTGTGTCGCCAGGGGGCGTGGCCAGTTTAATGTCACTGGCTATGGTGGGTGTGGCCAGCTTGACATCACTCATGTCGGGGGCGCCTGTGGTGGCCCGAGCGCTC
Source organism: Thermophis baileyi (assembly GCA_003457575.1). Taxonomy (NCBI): domain Eukaryota; kingdom Metazoa; phylum Chordata; class Lepidosauria; order Squamata; family Dipsadidae; genus Thermophis; species Thermophis baileyi. The sequence goes on from QLTV01001682.1 coordinate 4,014,338, forward strand.
TGCCAGCAAAAACAGGCTCCCAAGCTCCATTTTTGGCTGCCACGGCCTCCTGCAACCCTCTGCCAGTGAAAACGGAGCTTGGGAGCCCGTTTTCGCTGGCAGAAGCACCATGGGCCGGTCTTTCGCTGTTTCCAGGGTGGCCCTGCAGGCTAGATCTAAATCCTTCCGGGATTTAGCCTTTCCGGGCTGAATCCGGCCACCAGGACTTGAGTTTTACACCCCTGCTGTAGATCATGCTGGCTGGGGGATTCTGACAGCTGACGTTCACCCATCTTAAAGTTGCCGAGGTTGAGAAATGCTGCTGTAGATTATTACATTTCCAGTCCAACGGGCAACAGTTCATCAGACAAAGAGAAACGTGATACCACCTGATAGAGTGGGAAAGGTTCTGTTCTAATCCATTTTCTAGGAACCATCAGTGAACATTTTCAGAGAGTTCTCAGGCCACAGAAAGAGAAAGCACCAAGCTTCCCTCTTGCTGAACAATGTGTCTATGTGAGAAGAGTTTGGCCACCATACCTGGGTAGCAAGAATTCAGATAACCACTAGATGGCAGAAAAAAGATACAGAAAGGTCTAGCTAGTTGTTGCCAACTAGAGGTGGTTTGGATTTTTGCAATAGTTGTATGACAGTAGCAAGTAGAGAGAATATTGTAGGGTCACCGTATCTGGGCTACAAAAATATATTTAGCATTTTCTGTAATGTTTATGCTATCTGATGGCAGATTTTTTGCAGCTCAGATTATACTCAGAAATCCCAGATTTTTAATAGGAAGGAAGAGTTGGAATTCACTTCAAAACATGGCGAGGATGCTAGACTGTCTGGTCTGTCCTTGCTTAACTTACATTGTTTTTAAAACTCTGTTTTTAAAGCCAAATAGATTACCAGTAACAAACTACTCTATAGTTTGAATGGGTGAGGGCCATATAAACACAGTGCATGATATTCATTTTAGACTCATTTTCATTCTGTTCTGAACTTTCATTGATTCCTAAAGTTTTGTGCTGAGCTACTCTTACCAGTGATATGTTTGGCATTTAGGCTGGACATGGTCCAAAATGTTTTACCGTAGTGCCTAAGGCAGAAAATTCAAGAAGTATCCTTCAGTTGCCTGCTATTACAATAAAAAAGCTAATAGTTAAGGAATTGTTGCTAATATTAGCTTGATCCTTATTTGTTTTATTTATTTGCTCTTAAAAAAAAATTATAGATTGACTTTTAACTAAAACGAACCCAAAGGGATGGAGAATAAAATGGAAAAAATAGAGAATAAAAGTAACCATAAATATAGTATTATGCTAGACTTGTATTTCTATGATGATGAGGAATAGCTTAGTGATATGGCACTACTTTGCCTACAGAAATTTCCAGATTTTGTCCTTGGCATCACCAGATAAAGTTAAGAATATTATTTATTAATTAAATTTATTTAATAATATTAATAGGAAAATAATATGGAAGTATGGATACTTACAGCTAGGATGTCCTGGATATCTCTCATCTGAGTCCCAACCACATTCAATCCCACTGAGTTTTTCACAGACTCAGTGAACAACAGCTGAGATGGAAACTACTTCATTATTTTTATTTTTAATGTTAGTCACTTATACTTTCCCCTTTATAACTTTATCTGTACAGCAGATGGAGATTAGATGATTCTCCGGTAAGTCTCCAGAAATGCAACAGATACCATTTTAACCAGTCAGCTGCTTCTGTGCACCACCTCCAAAAGTGTAGGCAATGGTTTTCTCCTTAAAACATTAAAATAGATGAAACAGATGCCCTTCCAATTATATTACAAACAGCTGCCTAGTATACCTTTATGAATATTTTTTATTATTAACATGATTTCTTGTCTGGAAAAACACAGCATGATGTATGAGAGAGATAGTGAAATCGTATAGAAATGTGTCTAGTTAGGAGAAAATATAATGAAGTTCAATATGACCTCTTCTCAGGACCTTGGACAGAGAATTTCACTTAGTAAAATACTAAAAAAGAAATGATTGTTATAGAAAAATGTAGAAGAACAGACAAGTTGAAATGAAATACTTGAAGTGTCAACCAAGTATTGGAGAGCGTGTTGCTGTTCTGTGCCCTCTGGGTAGCTTCCTGCTGTCAAGGATGGCACCAGTTGGCATCATTTATCAGACCTCAAAAGCAAACCTTAACTGAAAAAGAATTAATTGCCAGTCCAGCTTTGGTATATAAAATGGAGGCAGCATCTCATTATCTATTTAGGCATCACAATGTCTTCAACTAGTGCCAACTAGGATTTACCATAAGGTAAATCCCCATCTGGCTACAAATTGTTTAAAGCAGGGGTGTCAAACTCAAGGCCCAGGGGCCGGATCTGGCCTGCGGGGTACTTAGATCTGGCCCGCGAGGCTGCCCTGGAAACAGCGAAGGACCGGCCTGCAGTGCTTCTGCCAGCGAAAATGGGCTCCTGAGCTCTATTTTCAGCTGCCACGGCCTCCTGCAACCCTCTGCCAGTGAAAATGGAACTCAGGAGGGCTGCATGCAGCAGCCGAAAATGGAGCTCGGGAGCCTGTTTTTGCTGGCTGAGCGCTCAGGCCACCACAGGCACCCCTGACAGGAGTGACACACCCACCCTGGCCACACCCACCCTGGCCCCCCAAGGTCAAACACAACCCTAATGTGGCCCTCAATGAAATCGAGTTTAAAGTTTTAAAAGTTCATGTCAGTTTTTCAAACTGAACCTGGAGACAAATAAGCAGCCAATTCAAATCTTGTACAACTGGGAATAATACACCTTGGTCAAAGTAAAGTAAAAAAAATGATGGCTGTGGACTCAGTAAAAGCAGGCTCTCAAGGCAACTGTTCTGTTTCAAACCTTCTGCACTGAATCAGAATTCTCCTGATCGATCATGACAATTGTGTTCATTCTGCCATAAAATATAACACCACTAGTAAAAAAGCAACAACCAATAGCTTTATTCCTGAAATGCTAAACACTGGAGAGGAAAGGAGAGAACAACATCAGGGAGTGAGACTAATATTCACAACCATAATTTTAATAGTAGGCATATTAATTATGCCTATTAATTAGTAGCAAAGGGATTGATTTGTGATATTTGATAATCTATTGAATTCCTCACCACATGATGTAATGATTACTATTAACCTGAAAAGCTTTAAAAGAGGATTGGATAAATTCTAACAGAGCTAGACTATTAATCCGGAGACTCATTTTTTAACATATATCTTTTATTTTAGAAAATGATAAAATATAGGTAAAATATAATAACAAAGTTAAACAACCCTTAAACCTAAAAATAATTTAAAAAGAAAAAAAGAGGGGAAGACCCACCTTATTTATCAAAAGTATAAATAGTGACTGGTTTACTAAAAATATCATATGATATTGTAGTAGCATCAGATACAATAGATTATTAAAAAATACAAACCTGTGACAAATAAGAACATATTACTTCATCCTTTGATTAATGAAAAATATTGTCTTGTCCAGGGTGGATAAGTTATACATTTCCAAAAGCCATTCCTTAACATTTGGAATAATATATTTTTTCCAATTTCTCAATTGTACCCTGCACAGTACAACCACAATTCTTCATAGACAATCAGATCCAGACAAATCAGATCCAGACAAATCTTATTGCATTCTTTGACAAAGTGACAAAATTAGTAGACCAGAGGAATGCTGTCAATATAATTTACTTGACTTCAGTAAGGCATTTGATAAAGTAGACAGAGTAACAGAGTAACAGAGTAACAGAGTAACAGAGTAACAGAGTTGGAAGGGACCTTATAGGTCATCTAGTCCAACCCCCCCCCTGCTCAAGCAGGAGACCCTACATAATTTCTGACAAATGGCAGTCCAATCTCTTCTTGAAAGTCTCGTGTTGAAGCTCCCACAACTTCCGAAGGCAAGCTGTTCCACTGGTTGATCGTTCTCACTGTCAGAAAGTTCCTCCTTATTTCCAGGTTGAATCTCTCCTTGATCAGTTTCCATCCATTGTTCCTTGTCTGGCCTTCAGGTGCTTTGGAAAATAGCTTGACCCCCTCCTCTCTGTGGCAGCCCCTCAAATATTGGAACACTGCTATCATGTCACCCCTGATCCTTCTCTTCACTAGACTAGCCATGCCCAATTCCTGTAGCCGTTCTTCATATGTTTTAGTTTCCAGTCCCCTAATCATCCTGGTTGCTCTCCTCTGCACTTTTTCTAGAGTCTCAACATCTTTTTTATAGTGTGGTGACCAAAACTGGATGCAGTACTCTAGGTGTGGTCTAACTAAGTCTTTATAGAGTGGTATTAGTAGACCATAACCTACTACTTGATAAGCTCTGATATACAATGCAGCATCATGTTAACATGGACATTCAACCTTACACTGAAATTGGAGGGCAGAATATGCCTCCAAATACTGAACAACTCATGGTATACATTAGCAACCTTCAGCCTACCAGCATCCCAGAGATATCTGGTTGGCCATTGTGAGAAAGAAAATGTTGGATCAAGATAGTTTTGGGGGTGGTATGTAATATTCCTAAATATTATACCTCCACTCAATATTTATGCATTATCTTTTCTCCCTACAAATACCTGGAAATTTTCCTAGATGCTCTAAACACATTTCTATTATATTTTAAAATAAAGCTTTCATCTATATTTATACATGGAAAATCAAGTTGGAATTTCAGCATAATGTTCTGTTATAAACTTGTTGTCCTGATTGGTAATAAAAATTACCCCAGCTATCATTTTTCAAATTTGAAGTCAGAAATTACTAATAAAACAATGGTCAATATAATCCTATATATCATATAAATATTTGTGTAATGATTTCCTAGAAATCTATTTTGAAATTGTATTGATTTGCCACCTTCAAGTCAATCTTGACACTTGGCAACTGCATGAAAGGTCTATGAAGATGAGCTTGGCAATATTGCAGAAGTGGTTTGTCATTGCCTTATTCTGGGATGATTTTTGACTTCCCTGTCTAGGGTTGACAGAAAGCAACTGGTCACACATCCACAGTCACACAGTGGCTTCTGTTCCTAAGGGAGAACCAGAACCTTGGTCTCTCTGCTCCTAAACCAACATCTTTACTGGTATACCTTACAGGCTGTCAGAAATAACAATAATTGGAGAAAATAAGCTTGGAAAATCCTAATGTTTTTGTTTGGCTTGGAACCCACCCTTTACTACTTAAAGTAATATGTATGCCTGGCCATTTTGAATTGTTTAACAAGCCAAGAAATCTTTGACTTAACATCACGTGTGAATGAATCAATATAATCAATGCAATCCGTGACTCATTTAAAGCTTTTATTTTCAGGAGGACATATCACTGGTTTTCATGCTGTTTGTAAAACAAATGGTTTTGCTGATCCTACATATTGGTGCCTGAAGTTTTTCCATTTTCCTAGCAGCTGGCTGGCATTTTTGTGGCAATCAAGCTTAATGGGGGCTTTTGTATAGCTGTGAGTGGGCATTGAGTTTGTGTAGCTATTAACAAAATAGGCAAAGCTGCTTAGAAAATATTTATAGGCTGAGGTGTACAATTACTGGCAGATGGTGGTGGAGGAAAATTGCTCCACGATCTCTGGTATACATGAAACTTACGTTTCCATCTATATTGACTAAGAGTACTGTGGTAATTTGTTTCAGGTCTCCACAAAATAAGAATCCTGCTTCAGCTTCTCTGCTACCACTGTTTTCTTCCCCTGCTCCACCATGTTGGTCACTAGAACCAACATGGCGGAGCTGGGGAAGAAAACAGTGGTAGCACTAGAACTTCACATATACCAGGACCGAATGAAAAACGTTAGTTTAAATGGTGAATTTTAATAAATGAAACAGAAAAATAATTATGAATTGCGTCTTTTGCTACCTGTATTTGCTTCTCCACATAATCTTCACCAGCTTCTACCAATGATTGGTAAGCTTCTTAAAGACAAAAAAAACCCCCAACCCCTCCATATTTCACATCTTCATCCAGTTTCTTACAATTTTTCCACCTCTTCACTTGAATCAAACTGATGCCCAAAGGTATTCCTTCTTATGTGAAATGTGTTGCTGTCTCAAACGGTCTATTTTGTTCTTAATCATACAAATCAGCTGGTTCTGGTTCACCATCTTTTACATTTTGGGGGGCTAGTAATGCACAGTAGTCACATCAATACAATCTTTGCCATAAACAACTTTTATGCAGTTATGAATTTCAAGTGGGAATCCTCCAGCAGAAAAAAAAAATTAAATCACTGTGTACTGCTTAAACTGCATTGACAACTACTTGCTACAGGCTTCCATTTCATAAACAATAGTAATACACACAGTCCTCACTTATCAAGTGCAAGTAGGGCCAGCAACCCCATCACTAAGTGAGGAGGGTAAAGTGACACATCATGTGACTGTGCCAACTTACAACATCCAATCTGGTTGCAGTAGTTAAGCAAATCACACATCATTGTTAAATGCAGTCACATGACCTCAATTTATGACTTCCTGCTGGCGTTGCTCATCAGAAGCTGGTTTTGAAGGTTGCTAATGTTGATCATGTGACTGCAGGATGTTGCAATCATCATAAATATGCACCAATTGCCAAGCACCCAAATTGTGACTGTGGGATTACAGAGATGCTGCAATGGCCACAATTTTGAGGACCAGTTGTAAAAATTCTTTTCTAGTGCCATTATAACTTCAAATAGTCACTGAACAAACTGTCAATAAGTGAGAACTATCTTTTTGTATCATGTCAGAATTTCTAGCATATCAATTCTGCCATCTTCAGATTAGAAAACTTCTAATATTAGGAGCATCACTTTTCATTCAACTTTCATAGTTCCTTGTGGAAGAAAAACAGCTCCCAGTAACTATATCCATCCAAGCCCCATAAATTCTTTGACTAAAACAATTATGTGTAGTCACTGTCTGGATTCATATAGTTGGTTCATGTAATTATTTAGCTTTGTATATTCTATGATCCCAATCATTGCAAATTGTAAACCATGGTTTATGGCAGGAACCAGGGGTGGGTTCTAACTTACCTCGCTGCCGGTTTGCTTCCTCCCGCGCTGCGTGGCCGCGCCGCAGTGCAGTGCAAAAAATATAAAAAAATCCCCCCCCAAAAAGCCGAAAACAAGATGGCAATGCATGCGCAGAAGAAAAAAAAAACCGGAAAAAATTTAAAAAAAATGCCCCCCCCACCACAGAAAAAAAAGTCCACAAAAAGAAAAACAGAGACAAAAGAAGGAAGGANNAAAAAAAATTCAAAAAAAAAAAGATGGCGGCGCCCACGGACCGGCACCAACCGAACCGGATCGGTGATGTTATCGTGACATCACCAGCGGGTTGCTACCAGTTCGGGTGAACCGGTCCGAACAGGGAGGAACCCACCTCTGGCAGGAACAGATAACAGGTGTCCTTTGAGATGCTATAGGACCAGAGTTCCTGTTAGTTCAAGCCCTTTTAGTCACTAGTGAGGAATCTGCAGTTGCTGTCTAACAACATAACAGGGATCCTCTATTCATGCCCCTTTCCCCTTTATAGCATTGAATGTTGTATGAATCCAGGCATTTCTGATTTATTCTGTAAACAAAGATTAAAGAAGTGAATTGTAGAAATAAAACCATTATCATGCACAAACCAGTTTTTGAGAAATCACATGAAAAATGGAGTTTGTAGTAGTATACTATGTTCTTTCAAATGCCTATTCAGTTTCTTTTAAAAACAGTGATATAAACTTTGAATACATAAATACGTACTGTACATAAATGTTGCCACGTAGTGGACATGCCTTAGCTGACATGCAACTGACAGGTTGAAACAGATTATTTCCCCCCACATAACTGTTTTCTACAGGGGTGGGTTCTAACTTACCTCGCTGCCAGTTCACTTCCTCCCGCGCCGCGTGGCCATGCCTCGTGGGCGCACACGCGCATATGTGCAGTGACAAAAAAATAAAAAAATCCCCCCAAAAGCCAAAAACAAGATGGCGACGCATGCGCAGTGCCAGAAACTCAGCTTCTGCGCATGCGCAGAAGAAAAAAATTAAAAAAAATTCCAAATTTTTTTTTCCAAAAAAAAATAAAAAAAAATATGGCGGCGCCCACAGACTGACACTGACCGAACCGGCTCCATGGCGTCACCGTGACATCACCAGCGGGTCGCTACTGGTTCGGGCGAACCGGTCTGAACCGGGAGGAACCCACCTCTGGTTTTCTATCTTGATTGTCATTCAAATCAACCCTCGGTCAATCTACTCAGGTAATCAGAGAGCCAAGGAACCTTTCTGAAGTCCTGTCAGCATTTATATATTTTATTTCATTTTTGTTTACTGGCATATAAATCCCATTATGTTTAGTGCGGCTTACTCTCAGTGAAAAATGTCCTTTCTAGAAATCTATGAAATGGTCAGATAGGTTTGCATCCTTATCACCTCCTGTTCCAGTGATTCTATGGGAGATACCAAGGCTTATTTGCTTCTATACAGTTCTACATTGAACAATAAATAAATATTTATAAGCCATTCTTCATAGTCTCTTTGCCCCAATCTAGTTTATCTTTGTCAGCTTTGTGAGATAGTCCAGACAAGAAGCAAATTCAGATGAACTAACTCTACTTAATTGTAAGGTTAAGTTAACAAATCTTGCAAGTCTGAAAATACTTTTCTCCCCCGTTGCCTTTACAGCCTAAGAAACTAGGGAGGGTTCCTTCTGAGATGTTTGCCATGTCCATATTCCTGCTGCAGACTAAGCTGCCTCTTATCTGACCATTCCCCTGGCTATGGTCTTCTCTTGTCTCTCAAGGTAATTCCCATGTACCATTGCAATCTGGAGACCCATGATATTTACTGATCTCAGCATTAGAAGGTCAGTAAACACAACTTTGCGAAATTGTGTTGAATTGTTCCTATTGCAGGGGGAAGCAAGGATAATTTACATGCTTGGCTTTGGGGCAGGAGATGGTATCTGAGATTCAATGAAGAATTGCATGATAGAGAGCAGGATTTACATATTCGAAAGGAAGATGAACATCAGCATTACACAGAGGCAAGGATGATGTGAGGCAGTCAGTTTCAGACCATTTATCAACTTCCTTGAAGCTCTGATTTTAAAATAAAGCAAAATCAATACCCAACAGATTCCTGTGGACTGGAGGGAATTCAGAGAAGAACAATATCAATGATGAACCAGCAGAGTAAATGATTGATGAGGAGAACGTTAAAAGTTGCACAGTCTGGCTTTGCAATAACAATGGTTTCCAGTCAATCCCCTGGCGCAGTTTAAAATGCTGGTTTGGGCCAACAAATCTCTCCACATAGCTTGAGGCCAGATTGCCTGAAGGAACCCTTGTTTTCACTTAAGGCTCTGTGTCATTCATGCCAGCTTCTGAGGTACAATGAATGATGACAATCCTTTTCCACTGAGGCATACAATTTCTGGAATTCCCAGAAAAGTAGACCTGCACTAGCTATACAGTATTCTTTGTTTTCTGGTAGAAAAGGGACTATTGCACGAATGGGTGCTCTACGTGGCAATGAGGTTTTAAAACTATTTGCTCTTTGTGGTGAATGCCTGTGTATATATGGATGGTGTACTAGCTTTATTCTTAATACAGTGGTACCTTGGCACTCATTATTAATTGATTCCAGGAGACATGATGATTACCAAAAATGATGAGTACTAAACACATTTTTCCCATAAGGAATAATGTAGTAAGTCAGAAGGCACCAACACTGACAAATTTTAGCTTGTGTGTTGAGTACCAAACAAATGATAAGTACTGGGACAAATGTGTTGAGTATTAAATTTGATGCATTTCAGAGTACTTGAGTACCAAGGTACCACTGTATATCCTTTCATATCCTTTCATATGCAAATATCTCAGTTATACACTCAAGTTTAGATATACCTTTTCCACTAATACGCTTTTCTGTCTGCAGTTTTGGTGGAGAAAGATTGGTTCTAGCCAGGGGTGGGTTCCACTTACCTTCCCTACCGGTTCGCATTGCTTCGCTTGCGTGCACGCCTACATCACATCGGAGAAATGACCCTCTGCGCATGTGCAGAAGCCTCTGTGCATGCACAGAGGGTTCTTTGCCAGCCGCGGTGACCAGACAACCAGTTCGGGGGCGTGGACAGCCGGCCATCGCTGCTGGTTCGGCGAGTGGTTGCAAATTTCTGGCACTGGTACGGGCGAACCGGTCCGAACCGGCAGCAACCCACCACAGGTTCTAGCAGACTAATTAATTACTGCCTATCTGGATTTGTGGTTTGTACCAATTCATTCTGCCTGAAATCTCTGGCAGATAGGTTTTTGATCTCCTATTTGGTTGCATGCTACACTCATAAGTTTTCAGGAGCCCATCTTCAATCTCTCAGCTGCTCTTTTCCCAGCAATTATCTAACTGACATGGTGATCAGTTATTTTTAGCAACTTGCTCTGGCCTTTGTTTCAGCCAGAGACCCTGTTCTTCTGTCTATAGTGGGCTATATCATCTGCGTAAAAGGTTGTCATCATTCTCATTGATGGTCTCTGACCCACAATTAATAAAGTGCTTAATACATGCTTTAGTTCTGTGGCTGAAAGTGTCGAGTTTTTGGGGTTGCTGTCATTTTTCACATAAAGTACATGATTTCATCAATGGTAGTACAAGCCTGATGCAAACTCTCCTTCTCCTTCTCCTTCTCCTTCTCCTTCTCCTTCTCCTTCTCCTTCTCCTTCTCCTTCTCCTTCTCCTTCTCCTTCTCCTTCTCCTTCTCCTTCTCCTTCTCCTCTCATTCATTATCTATTTACTGCTGGAAAATCTCTTCCACTGAAAGAGAATGCTATGTCCTGCCTGTTGTGTAGCTGGGGGGGGGAATGAAACTCCTGGCAAAGCCCCCACAGAAAAGCAAAGAAGCAAAGCAGTTATATGTTCTTTATGTTCTGGTAAACTTGTTAACCGAAAGCACAGCAGTATCAAATTATTTCATACTTAAGAACAATCCAATTGTTAAACCTCAAAGAGCAACAGCAATGCCTGTTAGCTCATATACTTAGCAGCAAGGAGCTGGCTACCAATTGCAGATGTACATGGATGGGGTAATGCAAAACATCATCACTGTGACTTCTCTTTATAGGATGCTATTTAAAAAATGAAGGGGGGGGACACAGAATAGGCTGCCTAGAAGAGCAAGGCTAGCCTGATATCTTCATTTTGCTACATTTGCTGTTCTGAGCCTTATTTAAATAAATGATGCAATTACTGGGAAATAGAGAGAAGGGATTACTGCCAAAACAGAGGATTCCTATTTGTTTCTTTGTTGGTGCTTTGGAGATTTGCTTTGTGGTAAAAAGAGGCAGACAACGTTGTTTTAGAAAAATCTAATGAGTAAGACTAGCGTTCCCACATCTGCCAAATTCTCTCAACATGGAGACCTTCACATATCCTACTCATGGGCTCTTTTATCTTCTCATTTCCTTTTTCCCCCTTCTTCCTAAGATTCTCCTCCTTGTTTTCCCTCCCTCTCTTTTCATAGACACATAGACTGAATTCACAGTTCTTACACACATCATCTAACTTGCTGGAACTCACAAACTCCATTTTATCTTTGACTGAAGCGTTGCACAATCCAGTCACTGGATCTAACTTTAGAATAGTTACTGTCTGCTCTAATTATTATATAATCCAGCCCAATGGTTGTACCAGGATAAAACAATAAAATGGTCTCTTTTGGTAAATTCGGTTTCTTATTTCCACATGGCCACCTTTTCTTCCTTAGCATCTAAATTACAGAGATGTATGGCCATTAATCATGTAGATTCTTTGACTTCAATCTCACTCTTTTTTTGGTCCATCAGACTATCATGGCTAGTATGAAGGGTTGTGCGTACTTACATGTAGGAAGCCAATTATCATTCCTGTAATCAGTGCTAAGATCTATGGAGCCTTCCTGACTCAGTCTGTTACTTTTAACATTGGCAAAGCATTTATATGACTTTTCCCAACTGTTCTTAGAAATTCAGGGGCTTCCAACAGAGAATAGAAGAAAAACCTTTCATAACTCAGAGTCACCCGTATAGCTTCATGAAACTTATTTTAGGGCCTTCAGCTGGCAGAATTCTTAGGTGCCTTGGGTTTAGTCCTAACCCCAACTTTCTTTTCAGGGCTAAACTGGTGTTTACCTATTAATTTTTTTTCTATCTATACCTCTACCCAAAGCCATCATCTCCACTCTATCAAATTGTAATCTGTCGTGTATTTCTTGAATGCTGACTCTATTAATCTTTTTATTTGACCCTAAAATATAGAAGTGAGTGTTTTAATGTCTTTATTGTAAATTGTAAGGCTGGCTGCTGTATTTGTTTTCTTTGATTTGTTCTTTTTTATGTTTAATCTTAGTCCCATATTTTTACTGAGTTTCTTGATTTTCATTACTAGAGCTTCCAGATCATTTGTGTTTTTAGTCATCAGAGTAGGCTATTAATGCTTTTTTCTTCCAATTTAAAATAATAATTATTTTCTTTTCAGGTTACCCTCAATACATATTTAGCATATAGGTTGACTAAATAAGGGGAGGTATTCAGCCATTTCTTTGCCAACCTGGAGTCAGTGTGCTTCACCATATTCCTTCCAGACTGTGGTTTTCCGACCTTTCATAGATTTTTCATGGAGACATTGAGATATTCTAGGATTCCTATTTTCTTAAGGACATTCTACAGCTTGACATGATTCATAAAACCGAATACCTTTCAATAATCAATGAAGCATATATTGACTTCATTTTGGTGTTTGGCTTTTTCAATTATTCACAATGCATTAGGAATGTTTAGCTTTTTCTAAAATCAATTTGAACATCTGGCATTTCCCTTTCCTTGTAGGGGTCTAATCTGTATTGGATGACACTAAGCATTATCTTGCTAGTGTGTGAAACTAAGGATATCATACAAGCATTTGCACACTGGAAGTCTCCTTCTTTGCTATTGGTAATGAAGACTGATCTCTTACAATCTGTTACTCATTGTTGTTCTCCAGATTTGCTGGCATTGTTTGGTTAGATTATTAATTTTTCTTCTGCTGCTTGCCATCTTTCTATAGATATTCCATTTCTGTAGTCTTCCCACTTGGTGATAACCAGAGTACGGATCTAACTTCATCTTCCAAGACTAGTGGTTTTTATAAATGGAGAATATCTTCTTAGGTGTTTTGGATGTTTACATTTCCGCTATACAGGATTTCAGAATTTCTATCATTGTTTGATCTTTTTTGAATCAGTTATTATAGCTCCATTTGCATCCATTAGCATACTAATTTGAGGTTGGAGCCTCCTTCTGAGTTTGAAGAAGCTTTGGGAAAACTTTCTTTGTTTTTACGGTACATGTCTGTTTCTGCTTTAATGTCTTTGGAGAAATCATTGTAATACTGGTTCTTGTCTCTTCTAACAATTGTTGATATTATTATTATTTTTTGTTAAAATCATTTCTGAGACCTTTATCTCATTTCATTTTGACTCCTTCTCTTGGCAACTTCCACTATCTGTTCTAACACCCAAGTGATTTCTTCTGTTTCTTCATTTCTGGCAGTCTCGTTTCATGTTCATTCTTAACAACCTCTTTGATTTCATTCCCATTTCCTCTGTTTCTTCTCAGTGAGGTTCAGGACCTCAAAGCAATTCCTGTTCTTTTGCTTAAAATTCAAAGTGTTTGATCATATCATTAAAATTAGTTGGCCTTGTTCTTCCACTTTAGCATGGCTTGGACTTGAACATGAGGAGTTCACAATCTATTTCACAGTCAGCAACTGATCACATCTTTACTGTTATAATTGAGCCATCCCATCTGCTTCTACCAATAATAGAGTCAGTTTGATTTCCATATGCTCAGTATGGTGAATATCTACTGTATGTATGTGGCTGTTCCTTGTGGTTTTCTGAAGAATGTGTTAGCAATAAAGAGATCATTGGATTGATGGAAATCAATACGTCATTTGTCTGATTTCTTCCTCTTTCGAGGTCATACAATCCAACTATGTTTTCAATTTTTGGCATTTTCCAACCACAAGCCAGGTATCTTCCTTCCATGTCCTGTCAATTTCACATTTCAGGTATAAAACTCATGAATCTTCTCTTTTTCTGCAAGAGTTCTTAGAGCATAAACTTGGGTAACCATCATATTAAAGGGTTGTCTGTAAAATTCAATTGCTATTATGGCATTGTGCTCAAGTATTGTCCTTGCTAAATCCTTCCTGACTGTGAAAGCAGGTGCAGAGGGACAAAGAAAGATTTGCCATGCCTTAACCTAACCTGCTGTCCTTAGGTGAAGATGCTTTCTCTTCCTTATTATCAGAGTAAGATTCAATTGCCTTATCAGTTTTTCTGTACAAAATACTATAAGGTGCCATTCCATCTGTTTTAAGTACGGTAGCAAAAATGTTGGACTGGTGCTGAGAAAATTTGCAGTGCACATTTTTAGTTTCATCTTTTTAGTTAGTTGGTATCTTGTTCCTGAAAATATGTGTGGCTGAGAGAGAGTATACATGAAAGGAAGCAGATATTCATTAATTATTCTATCAGCTTAATACAAAGGCAGTCATATTAATCCTGGGTCACGCTGTATCAGAAAGCTTTCTGTACAATCTCAAATGTTGCAAATTGGTTACATGCGCATCATAAATTATTCTATCTGGCAGAGAAGAGGCAATTTTGGTAGGTGCATGTTAACATAGTAGAGTGAAGAAAGCCAAATCTAATGTGAGACTGACTTCTCCCTAACTATTTGAGACTCAGAAGCATCGTTCTTTGCATCTAACTCCCCTGCGGGGAATCAAAGGCAGTTTCTGAAAAGAATGAGTTTTCAGTGAGACTGGTAAGTTTCAGTGAAATCACCTTATGGGGTTAATTATTTTTGAGAACTACAAGATATTACCTAAATCATAATTTATTTTGCATAACTAGGGTATACAGCAGGGTTTAATGTAGAGTGCACGTTGACAATTCAGAGAAATCAGCCCAATTTATCTAAGATCAGTTCAGAGCCATTCCCTAATTAAACTTTCAATCTGTTGGGGTTTTTTTTGTTTTGTTTTGTTTTTGTAGAATTTCAGCACTGGTTTTCTTGATCTCTGCAAATCAGCAAATATTTATACATCTGGTTGTATAGAATTGGATCAAATCTTCAGTAATGATAGATCCATATACAGTAAGAGATGAAGCCTGCTAAAATTTTGGCAAACAGATTGTAGTTTCGTATTAACTTAAATTTTGATTTAAAAGAACACAAGATTATCAAATGACTTGGTCAGTTCCTTGCCAACTATATTAAATGTGAAGGCATTGCTATTTTGAAGAGAATGAGGCATACCAATTTTTGTATAAATATGTTTAAGACTGTGTATGTAACTGAAGTCCTTACTGTTTCCGAATGTTTTTAAAAGATTCTGTTTATTTCCCTGTATTTTGATACTGGACATAGAGCTAGCCATAAAAACTTGCAATACTTCAGAAGGTTTAGTGCAAGAGTTAGGGTATCTGGGTGAAAGTTAGATTTGTACATTTAAGGCTCTTTCTGCATAAAACGAAGGGAATCAAAGCAAGGCAAGCCCATAATCGTGCTCATTTTTTTTAGCAGTGGGCCCAGATAGTCCTTCTCTAATCAATTTAACGGGGATCCCCTATAATTATCACCACTTATTTGTGATGTTTAAGAAAGTGACACTAAGCATTAAAAAGTGAAAAACATGTCAATAATTTTTTTAACATCAATAAATCCAAAGCCATTTCATCAATTGAAAATCCCATTGAATGTTTTTTTCCCAATTGACATCATTATCACAGAAAAGTCAGTAAGAAAGAGATAAACGATAGAGATAGAATTTGCACTGGAAGAAGGGCCTAAATCTTTATGTTCTCAAGCAAGCATCTAATGCAAACTTCCCCAAATATCTATCATCAAAACATCTTTTAACATTCCTGCTCTTTGAAGAAACAACTAGTAGAGAGAGTGCTGGAAACTGAAATGGTCCTGCACTTCATTAGAACTCCTCCTTAAAATAATAAGATTGTAGAGTGCTGATAAAATCTTTAACTATAACCAGACTAGAGTCATCAGTCATACAATTTCAGTGGCTTTTCTCCCGCTTCCCTTTCTTCTTGCTCTTGCTTTTTATTTGCCAAGAAACTTTGCAGGGATTTTGCAGAATCACCAAATGGTGTTTCTTGGAAGGTGCATTAAATTTCCAGTTGGTTTCATAAATGTCTGGCTATCACAGACATTTTCCAGATGTGCGTTAATCAACCAGTTGTGGCTCTGGACAGAATCCATTAAATGTGATGCATACCCATTAACAAATATCTTGCTTCCCCTGAAAATTCCTTTTTATGCTGTAAGGTTGTCTGAATTGTTGAGAATGTAAAAGAAGAAAAACAAAACAAAAACAAAGCAATGTGCTTTTTTCAAACTTTTAGTAGCAAAGCATGGGTTGATACCATGCTATTTTATGCTTCTTATCTAGATGAATGAGTATATTTTACAACTTTCAAATGTTTATGGCTTCAATAGTGCAGATCACTCTCTCTCTCCCTCCCCCACCCTTTCATCTAGCTGTTTTGTAATATTCAGTAGATCTTACTCCCAAGGAAGGATGGGTGAGATTGTAGTAGTCTTTATTTATTCCCATTTGTATAGCTGGCTATCTCATATAATATATGACTGAAGAGAGAGCTTATAAGCTTGTTTATCTCTAGCAGGAAAGGACAAATATTTTGGCATTGTCTGGTGAAACAGGAGATGGCCAAAATAGACAATATTAAAGCGAGGGGAGTTGAATAGGCCATCTGGGTCATTTAAGCCCATTTTGTCCATTCAGAAAAACAATGAGTATTTTTTATTTTTTAAAGGATTTTATAGGTACTTTAAGCCCCTGCAATGAGAAACATTGTGTAGTGTGGTGGCTAAAGGCACCAAGCTAAACAACCGGTAGATGATGAGTTTTAATCCTATCTTATTTGTCATGGTGGTGCAGTGGTTAGAATGCAATACTGCAGGCTACTTCTGCTGCCTGCCGGCTGCCAGCAGTTTGGCAGTTCGATCCTGACTGGCTCAAGGTTGACTCAGCCTTCCATCCTTCCGAGGTGGGTAAAATGAGGACCCAGATTGTTGGGGGCAATAAATATGCTGACTCTGTGAACCGCTTAGAGAGGGCTGTAAAGCACTATGAAGCAGTATATAAGTCTAAGTGCTATTGCCATTGCTGTTAGAGTCATGGTAACAGAATGGTTAGAATGCAGTATTGCAGGCTAACTCTGCCCATAGCCAGGAGTTCAGTCTTGACCGGCTCAAAGTTGTCTTAGTCTTCCATCCTTCTGAGGTTGGTAATATGAGGACCCAGATTGTTGGGGGCAATATACTGACTCTGTAAACCTCTGAGAGAGTTCTGTAAAGCACTTTGCAGAAGTATATAAGTGCTATTGCTAAGGACCAAAGACAGCTGGGTGTCTTTGGACCAGTCATTCTCTCTCAACCTGAAAAGAATGAGGCAAAGGAAAACCAGTTGCAAAAATATTGCCAAGAAAATTGCATGCGGTGACTAGGAGTCAAAGCAGAATCAATGGCACCTACACAGAGAACCTTTGGCAGAAATTAGGGTTTTGCTTCTTAAAAAAAAAATTCTCCACAGCAACAAAAATGAAAGATGCAACTATTTTCAGCTCCTCTCATTCCAGAAAGGATCTAATGGATATTTTTAATAGGCTCTGGAACCCATTAATGCAGTTTGTGACTTGCCTACATCCCATTGATGCCACAGTGGTTTTCCCTCTCTCATTCCCTTCATGGATGAATCCAAGTTGTTGTAATTGAGACTCACTTCTTACAAATGTATTTACATTTTCTCTCTTTTTCCATATGGCTCTATGGTGACTCATCATATATGTGGCCAAGGTTCAGCAGTTCCATGGTTTGGATAATAAGACATTTTTATTTTAAAATAAAGTCCTATATAATCTGTTTTATCCTAGCAAGTAATTCCTAGGGCTATGTACATTTCAGACATGATCTTGAAGAAGTGCTTTAGGTCTTCCTGTACACAAGCATGGTACTTTTCTCCTCCACATTAAAAAAGTCACATGAGCCTGAAAAGCTGCTTTAAAGAGTCAGTTTATTAAGTACCTCTCAAACTCTCACAAAGAAGCCTGGAAAAAAATGTGTCTGCTTTAATATATAGCAAATATATATATTGTCTCATCTTCCAAATTGAAGACTATGTAATCCTATTAATGTCTCTTTATACCATATGGAAGGACAAGCTGAAATTAAAACAAGAGTTAAGCCACTCAATTAATAAAGCATTAATTCTGTATCCTGACATTAGTTCTCATGTTGTCCTCATCTGCCATGTGGCATCATTAAACATTTTTCTGTCATTTAAGTTGTACATTCAGTAAATCTCCAAGAAGCTGAAACTGACCATATTGCTATGCTTCCCACATCTCCCTGCCTTCCTTTGTAGGTTTCCACCCACAGCATTCACTTTCCTCATTACGCTCCGATAAAGTAGGAAGATTGTTATTATGATCCCTGACAAGGCAGCATCAAGAATTATGCTGTGAAATCTAAAGAGACAGTTAATATAGAACTCACAGTCATAATTTAATCAAGGACTATTAACTTCACTGGCAAAGCACGGCCCCTTTCTCCTGCGCTTCCGTCTCCTCTGGCCTGTCTCTCAGCAATGAGCTTCTGACACAAGTCTTGCAGGATAGTTCAGTACCAGCAAACCATCCGTCAAAATGGGTTGCTAGAAGAGAAACTGCAAAGATCTCAACCAGCCTAGCCAATAAAGGTTCTCCTACACATTTGTTCATAATGCAGATTCTACAATAGGATGATTGCACAGGTCTGTGACATCTGAACCTAATTCCATATACAGCCTTTGATGATAAAATGTGAATTCAGTAGATCAGATTGTTCCTGAGTTGCAGTCTTTGGGATTGGTGGCAAAAATGGCAGGTGATGAGGAAAAAAAGAGATGCACATTTGCTTTCACCTATAATCATAATTAGGCCTGAATGGTAATGGTACACAATTCATTCTTCATCATTCATTCATTCATTCTTACAATACTAGACAACACAGTATCAACAGTAGAGACCTTCAAATTTCTAGGTTCTATCATATCTCAAGATCTAAAATGGTCACCTAACATCAAAAACGTCATCCAAAAAGCACAACAAAGAATGTTCTTTCTGCGCCAACTCAGGAAGCTCAAACTGCCCAAGGAGCTGCTGATACAGTTCTACAGAGGAATTATTGAGTCTGTCATCTGCACCTCTATAACTGTCTGGTTTGGTTCTGCAACCCAACAAGACAGACACATACTTCAGAGGATAATTAGAACTACAGCAAAAACAATTGCTACCAACCTGCCTTCCACTGAGGACCTGTATACTGCACGAGTCAAAAAGAGGGCTGTGAAAATATTTACAGACCCCTCACAT
>QLTV01001682.1:4034109-4061455 GCA_003457575.1 Thermophis baileyi
CCTTACAATTTATATTAATATTGATTGTTTCCTGATTGCTTATTTGTACCCTATGACAATCATTAAGTGTTGTACCTCATGATTCTTGACAAATGTATCCTTTCTTTTATGTACACTGAGAGCATATGCACCAAAGACAAATTCCTTGTGTGTCCAATCACACTTGGCCAATAAAGAATTCTATTCTATTCTATTCTATTCTATTCTATTCTATTCTATTCTATTCTATTCTATTCTATTCTATTCTATTCTATTCTATTCTATTCTATTCTATTCTATTCTTCATCATACCATAAAACACTGGAAGACCACATTCTTCCAGAGAATCGTTTTGGGTGGCAATATCCAGTTACAAAAATAAATTAGACCTAGAGATGTGTCTGTTTGATCAAAATACTGAAAGTGATCTGGAGAGAACTTCAATTAACCTCACATAGGCTGGATATATTTATTCTCAGGCCATGATAAAGAAACTGAAAGTCTAGATACCATAAAGATTTCCAACTTGGTCTGAGAAGCAATCAAATCGGGAAATCTTAGACATAAGTTTAAATAATAACCATTATATGGTGCAAAATATTTTTTTATATTTTGCCATTATGTTAGTGCAAAATATTTTTTGCACTAATCATGTAATAACCATGATTAGTGCAAAAAATATCCTTGTGGAATAGAAAACAGTTATCATGCTATTACACTTAGCAAACTTAGCAAATATGCAACTAGGAAGTTGACAATGTCATCACTTTTTGTTTCCAAAGGAGAATCATCTAAAAAAATTTAAGGAACTGATGAAAATAAGAATGATGGGAAAAGTCAACATGGCCAAATATCTTCATACTGCCTGAAGTTTATTTAAAACCATCACAATTGAGGCTCAGCTAGAAAATATTCCCTAATATAAGAAAGGTCAGCCACATGCAGAAAAAGGCCAGCATGGCTTTCTGATAATATCCAGGAAGGTGCAAAGTTGTTTTCTCTCAGAAAATGGAAATCCAGTTCCTTCTGAGCAGAACAAAAAGGAGCATCAGTTCTGACAGAATTACAAGGATTTTAGGAGTGTAAGGCCAAAAGCATAAAGAGGAATAATAGGGACTTCTTTAAAGATATACAAAGCATAAAACCAGCCAGGAAAGTAGTTTTCTTAGATGATTCTGATTCATTAGGTGACATCAGAGTGGGTTCCAACTTACCTCACTGCCGTTTCGCTCCCTCCCACGCCGCGTGGGCATGCCTCATGGGCGCGTGCGCGCTTTGTGCACGCGCGCATGCGCAGTAACAAAAAATAAAAAAACACAAAAAAAACAAAGCTGAAAAAAGATGGTGACCACATGCACAGTGCCAGAAGTTGGCTTCTGCGCATGCTCAGAAGGAAAAAAATAAATAATTTAAAAAAAATTTTTTTAAAAAATTCAAAAAAATTCAAAAAAAATTTAAAAAAATTAAAAAAAAAGATGGTGGCCCCCACGGACCGGCACCGACCGATCCGGTTCGGTGATGTCATCATGACATCACCAGTGGGCCACTACCGGTTCGGGAGAACCGGTCCGAACTGGGAGGAATCCACCCCTGGGTGGCATTAAATCAGTTTCAGCTCTTAGTGACCACATCCATTTTCTTCAGGATTTCTTAGATGACAAAGGAATAAAAGTGGTGCTCAAGGAGGATTTGGAGACTGCAGAGAAATTAAATGAGTTCTTTGCATCTGTTTTTATTACAGAAGATTACAGGGCAGATACTTGAGCCTGTATCGATTTTCTTATGGTTGGAATTGGATCAGCTAAAGCCAATGAAAGAAATAAGACATTTTAGGACATTTTGAAAGATTACACTTGGTTCTGATGGGATCCACTTGAGAGTTCCTAAAGACCTCAGGTGGGTTCAGAGGTGGGTTCCTGCTGGTTCGGACCAGCTCTATAGAACTGGTAGCGTGAATTTCCCCCCGCTCGCCGAACCTGCAGCGATGGCTGGTTAGACATGCCCCCGAACCGGCTCTCTCGGCAGCGCCATAGGCGCTGCCATCTTGTTTTTTGCTTCTGCACATGCGCAGAAGCTGTTTTTTGCTTCTGCGCATGTGCAGAAGCTTGGTTTTTAGCACTGCGCATGCGCGCACCTGCACGGCGCGGCCACGCGGCACGTGAGGAAGCGAACTGGCAGCAAGGTAAGTCAGAACCCACCCATGGGTGTGTTCTTTAACAACACAAATATGAACCTTGTACTCAGATCAGGGTCATTGGGTCTAGAAGGTAGCCATTGTGACACTACTTTTTTTTTTAAAGGACACTGAGCAGATCCAGGAAAGTATAAGTAACTTTAATGTCTGTTCCAAATTGGTAGCAATAGTAATCAAAGTAAAAGTAATAAAGCATATAGAAGTCTTACAGAAAGAAAATTAGCAAGAACTCTACCAATGTGAATCCGGATAGCCAATCTTCTACATTTCTGAGAAGGTCAACAGGCATATAATTGGAACTGACATGGTCAACACTGTATACTTAGATTTTCAAAGCGCCTTCAACAAAGTTCTCCATCAAAGGCTATTGATTTAGAGGAGAGCACATTGAAGATGTTCACTCAGTGTGTGGCATCTGCAAAAAAGGCATATTCCAGACTAGGGAATTTAAGTTAGGAAAGGAACTGCAAATAAAATGCCAATGTTGTTAATCTTTATACAAATATATGCATCTGGAATACTTTGTGGTCTCCATATTTGGAAAAAGAATACAGTTCTGCTACACAAATTTCTCTGTAGGATGCTTGGAACTCTTCAGCTTGGGAAAGACCAACTGATATGATTGAGATATATAAAATCATGGAAGTTGCGAATCAAGTGGACAGGAGTAAGTCTTTCTCCATCTTTCAAAACACTAAGCTACTGATATAGCTAAATAGAAAAATATTTAAAATAGGTTAAAGGAAGCACTTCTCCAGATAACAAATGTACTGCAACACATGGTAGCATCCATTAACTTGGATGATTTTAAAAAGGGATTGAATAAATTAATGGAAGATAGGTCTATCAAAGGCTAGTAGTCTTGAATACCCAAGGTTACTTGATTACCATGGTATCCTTCTGGGACCACTAAGGGAGTTGGGAGTGGAAGGCACCGTGTTACGGTGGTTCTTCTCCTATCTCTCTGGTCGGTCACAGTCGGTGTTGGCAGGAGGACAGAGGTCGACCCCTAGACCTCTGTAGGGTGCCTCAGGGCTCGGTCCTCTCTCCCCTCTTATTTAACATCTATATGAAACCGCTGGGTGAGATCATCCGATGATGCGGGGTGAGGTATCAGCAATATGCTGATAATACCCAGTTGTACATCTCCACCCCACGTCAGTTCAGTGAAGCGGTGGACGTGATGGGCCGGTGCCTGGAGGCTGTGAGGGTCTGGATGGGAGTCAACAGGCTCAGACTTAACCCAGACAAGACTGAATGGCTGTGGGTATTGCCTCCTAAAGACTATGTCGACTGTCCATCCTTGGTTCTGGGGGGGGGGAATTGTCCCCCTCAGAACGGGCTCGCAATTTGGGTGTCCTCCTAGACTCACAGCTAAAATTAGACCAACACTTGTCAGCTGTAGCTAGGGGGACCTTTGCACAGGTTCACCTGGTGCACCAATTGCGACCCTACTTGGATCACAGTCACTCATGCCCTTGTCACCTCATGGTTTTTTCTATTCTAATTCTTAAAAACTTTACTTTACTTTACTTTATTGTCATTGCACATGGTACAACAAAATTAAATGCCATCTTCAGTGTACATTATAACTAAAAAAATAACACAAACATACATCCTTTACATTCTGTATAATTGAAATTGAAAACCCGGCCGATATTGTACTATACCGTAGAATTCAACTCTAAAACACAGTAGAGACTATTACGTGTTTTCTTATGCTAGAGAATGGGAGATTGGAAATTTTATTTATTTCCTTATCTATCAAATTTATGGCAGCCCATCTCACAAGAAGGGCATCTCTGGGCAGCCTACAATAACAAGAATGCAACATGTCCACAAATCACATTCCATAACCAGGAAGGAGTTGTAATGGGTTGCTTTAGGGCCAATAAGGAATGAGATGAGTTATTCCTGGAGCTCCTGTTCTGATCTTGAAATAAATTGAGCAATCTTTGATTGGACCTAATTAAAACCATTACCTTAAGTGCTTCACTGTTGTAGCTTCGTAATATTAAAAGGTTGAAACTGTTCTACATTTGGGGCAGATTTATTTGGATTGTCAGTTAAAATGTCAAGAAGCTGCCAGGAAGATTTCAGAAAACTTGCTGATCTATCAGGATCAATCCGTCGCCTCTATAGAGCTTATAGCTAGCTGGAATTCATCTTAAACGGGCTTAGCCTTCCTAGCCAGCAAGGATTTTTGTGCCAATGAATCATCAACTCCCTTAATAGAATACCACATCCTGCTACATGCATTGGACCCAATACTGGTTGAATAGGCCCGTAGTTGTTATGACAGCAATGAATTCCCAAGCAACTCCAGGCAAGATGAGCTTCATGCAGATATTGAAATCTGCCAAGACTGTGAATTATGAGGAACTTGACAGCTGAGACCAATGACTCATTAACTTTCTAGATTTAAGCTTTTCCATTATAGGCTCCTACTAAACTTCGAAAAGACTTCTGGGTGGAAAATCCAAATCTGCAACAAGCTCGAGTATTTATCATCGGCCATAGAGCTAGCTTGTCTCCTGCAGCCACCGGTCTATGGGGGTAGAGAGACAGTTGTTGCTTTGATAGTTGGCTTATTTCAAACTTACCTATTATCCAATCAATGTGACAGGTTCTTATTGCAAGGAAGCCAGGGAGAGAGAGGCATGAATGGAAGAGAATTTCATAAATGTGGCTGTACTTAGAGAAATTACCAGCTCACACAATTACTCCTTCAGTCTTTGGGAGCTTGCCTTGTTTCTTGGAAGATGAAATTACATGCCTGTTTTAAGCTCTCTGTTGACACAGCAATTGCTGACTGTTTTTTAACAACTGTTGCTCTGCACACTCATTTAAAAGGTCAAGATGATGCTTCGCAGGCTTTGAGCCATGGCATTTCTCTTGGTTTGATTGCCTTTAAATGGGCCTGTGGCTGGCATTAATATTAATGAGATCCTGACTTAGGCAAATGTGTGTGTGGGTGGTTCAGTTCTGTCCAAAACTCTGCCGATAAGAGTGGGGGCTGCCTGGGATGAGGCACACACTGCTCATTGTGCCTGAGCACGCTAGTGATTACAACTAGCAGAGGGGAACTTTCCCCGCCCTTGTTAATAGAAACCTTGAACAATGTGTGCATCAAAGCAAATCTTTATTAAGCAACTTGGTTATTGCAGGTCAGGTCTTATCAAGCTGCCTCACTAAGAAATTAACTCAAAGGAGAGAGGCATAACAAAGAGGGCCTCTACTGATGATTTGTGGGTTGTGGTGCTTGCATACCGAGAGGCCTGCAGACTCTTTGTCTCTCAGAATAAGAATGGTGATAAATACGCTGAGGGGATATTAAGCACATCAACCCCATTGTTTTTTTTGCTAAAGCATCTCCAGCAGTTCTCTTGACAAGATTAGTCTTATTATGAACAGACTGCAGCCCCACTCTGGTGATATGGGGATTCAGGACAGGGCAATTTTGGGTAAGTCAGGGACTAGACACACTTCTGAGCTACATGACAGGCTCCTAAAGAGGACAGGGACATATTAAAAAGCATATATAAACAATGTATGTAATAAATAATGCAGAAACATTTGTACATTTAAAAGCTACGCATAGAGATACCTGGGGGTGTCTGCGGGGTATGAGTCAAAAAGTCAAGATAGAGTGATGGAGGTTCCAGATGTTTTTTATGTGCACATGTGATGCACATAAAAATAGATGGAACTTTCAATCACGCTGTAGTGGCCACCTCTTCACTTTTTTTCGACACCCATATTCTCAAACAGAAATGTATAGAGTGCTAATCCATTCTTATAAGAATTGAGAGGAAACATCTAATAAGACTTCCCAGTTTTTTTTTTTAACTGAGATATGGAAATGGTAAAGAAAAACACCTTTGTTAATATAAATAGTAAGAGATTCCCTCTCTTTCATTTATGCCTTGTCCTGTCCACTCCTATTATCTGAGAACCACTGAATAACAGAACAGAATAACAGAAGAGCTGGAAGAAGACCTTGGAGGTCTTCTAGTCCAACCCGCTGCTCAAGCAGGAGATCCTATACCATTTCAAACAAATGGCTGTCCAGTCTCTTGTTAAAAGCCTCCAGTGATGTGGTACCCAAATATTCTGAAAGCAAGCCGTTTCACTGGTTTATGGTTCTCACTGTTGGGAAATTTCTAGTTCTAGGTTGCCCTCTCTTTGATTAGTTTCCAACCATTACTTGCCTTCTGGGCAGTGGTGAAATCCAATTTTTTTTACTACTGGTTCTGTGGGTGTGGCTTGTTGGGCATGGTGTGGTTTGTTGGGTGTGGCTTGGTGGGCATGGCAGGGGAAGGATACTACAAAATCTCCATTCCCACCCCACTCTGGGGCCAGCCAAAGGTGGTATTTGCCGGTTCTCCGAACTACTCAAAATTTCCACTACCGGTTCTTCAGAACCTGTCAGAACCTGCTGGATTTCACCCCTGCTTCTGGGGCTTTGTAAAATAGGTTGAGCCCCGCTTCTTTGTGGCAGCCCCTCAAATACTGGAACACTGCTATCATGCTATCACTGCTGACACTGCCACATCCCCGTAACTGGAAATATTTTTAACAGTTATGGACCTCATGAGCCCCACAACATGTAATTTGCTTGTGATTTGCTTCACTTGGGTTATGTTTTTGTGGGAAACCAGCCATTGTGATTTCCAAAACTATTGCTTTTTCAACCAACTATACCTTACTTAACTCATGGCTTAATATGATGGACCTAGCCAATATTAGTGGTAATATCTGTGCTTCCTTTCTGGGCACCCTCAATAGAATGGCATTCGTGTGGGAACACAATTGCACAGCATTTGTCTGGGAAGCCTGGAAAGCAGACGCCTCGAGCTTGCTCCTTGTGCGTTATTTACTGGTGCCTTCATTGTTAAGAGAGATAAAATGCCATGGAACTGAGCACCCTCCCCCTTTGACTCTAGGGCATAAGCATCTTTCCCCCATTCATTTGTCTAAAATACTCAGGTTCCCGACTGCGACACAACTGGTTGCTTGCTTATTCATTAGATTCCTAAGTTACTTTCCCCTAAGTAACTAAAATTGTCTTTGCTAGCACTGCATGTACAGGGTAATTATGCTCTCAGTGCCTGAAATCAGCCCGGCCCAAGCTCTTCTGGCTCTGACACTAAAAGCAAATACCCTGCCAGTACAGCTTGCAGTTTGCATGATTGTGATTGCAAATGAGTTTTGTATCACTGCATTTGAAACAAATTTTGGAGCACTTGTTAGCCCATAGCCTCAGATGTGCCACTGCAGGTTATGTCTGCATAATTTTATCCCAACAAAAAGCCCATGGAATGGTTATTGAGGGAAATTATTCTGGGACACACACACACACGCACGCACGCACACACAAATGCAGTTTTTTGCAACTGAACATTATGGCAGAGTCTTGCTATTGGATCTCTTCCCCAAGACTATGAAGACAATTGGAATATGTTACAAAATGTCTGTTATAGTCTTTCTAAATCTTGTACCCTTTATGTGTCTCCTGTACAGTTCTCAGAGCCAGCATGTTCAATGATCTAAGGCAAATATATTTATAGAGGTTGAAGGCACCAGACCGAAAGCAAGAAGGTAGGTTGAAAGAGATTCTCCCTCTTTGAGAACCTTTGAGAACTTGACTAATGTTCAGCCTCTATTAATGTATTAGGTCTTAAATCACAGCCTCAGTTGGGGATGTGCAAACTAGGACTTTGAGCTGGGGGGGGTGTTTGCATCTGCTCCCCTTAAGCAGCAATAAAGTGCTTCATTCCAGTAGAGGCAGTCATATCAACCTGAGTGGGAATATTTTACAGCCTACAGCATGGGTGTTATGGAATCTGTGGTTCCTATAAAGCACGGGTGTCAAATTCGCGGTGTCATGTTGCCATCACGTGATGTATTCCAACGTTTCCCCCCTCCGCAGAGCTGGGCTGGGCGTGGCCTGCGCGTGACGCATCTGGCCCACAGGCCGTCAGTTTGACACCCCTGCTATAGAGTTATTGTCATGTTAAACAACTGCAGTCCGAGTTACAACCCAACCGTACTTAGAATTGGCATCCGGCAGATGTAAACAAAATTGCCATCCAAGATGGTTGTTCCCAAATGTCTTGACTCTTGGATGTTTGTCTTTTCTTCTCAAAGAACTGCAATTTGGTGGGATTTTAATATTTCCCCCTGGTTTTAACCTTTCTGGGAATGTTCAGCGGGATGCAAGGGAAAGACCTGAAGGAACACAAGCAGGCCCAAGAGGATAAACTTTTATGAATCAATTGCAAAGATGTCTAACAAATACAGCTCTTTCAAACTCCCTGAGCTTCATTAGGTCAAAAAGTATTATTAACACCCAGCACTTGCTTGACAGGTGTAACTATGTTAAAAGGTTTATTCTGGGCCGGTCTTAAATAGGGTCTTGCTACCTATAGAGTGAGAACCTCAATCCATTTACATCAATGTTCTCATATTGGCAGGATTAGAAATGCCTAGCCCTTCAACTTACTTGATAACCTTACTTACTGAATCTAGGGCCTTTTGGATTCAAAGCCTGCCTCTGGCTTTGAGCTGAACCCTTTCTACATGCAGAGCATGGAAGGATGAAGCCCTACCTCGGTGCCAAAGACATTCTGCTGTTTGAGCTGTGATATTGCTGCATCTTTTTTGTAGCATTTCATACGTAGTAGATTGCTTTCTATAGCTACAAGGCCCCACCGGCTTCCTAAAAGAAATACTGGGTAATAAGATAGAAGTATGATCACCGGATAGAAATGACATCTACTTAAAATGTTCTTTATACAGCTTGCCAACAGCCTTCTTTCTGAGCGAGTTTTTAATAGACTCGGTATTTAAGCAATTGATTCTTATTCATCAGCACGGCAAACTGTACAGGAATAGAGTAGCAATGCAATCCGGTAAAGGTTTTGCTTTCTGAACACCATAAAAGGAGTGATTTTAAAATGAAATACTTTCTCCCCCCCCACTTTTTTTTTTGCCTATCAAAAATTAGAGTTAGACTAGCTGAGTATGCAACAAAACAATTGAAATACTTCATGCCGTGCCTCTGTGACAAATGTGACAAAATTGAGTGCATCCTTAAAATAGCAGCAGCTGTCTTTTTAAAACACAAAAGTGGATGATTATTGAGGGAAATGAGAACATAGTGCACAAGAATGAAGAAAAGAATAGTGCACTTAACTCCGAGAGGAATGATCAGGCCTCTTTCCCAGAACATGTGCAGGTTTGTTTGTAGTCATGCTTCTTTTCCAGCTGAGTCTGGGTCCTGGAATACGGGTGGGGATTGGCAGATTCTGTCTGAAATTGCTTATAACCCGGGGAAACAAGTGACAGACTGTACTGAAATGCAAGATGACACATGAAGCATTGGCTTACAAGGTTCATTAGCCATGGATTGGTGGCAATCAATGGTGTCCAGCAAAGTTCTCTGGGATTCTGTTATTGTGCATTGCTGCTTCTCAAATTTCCATAAAAGGTGCATCAAGAATTGGAATTCAGTGTGGTGTTTGGGGGCCGCTAAGAAAGAAAGAGAAAATGCAACTAATCAGAACTGCCTGGGGAAAGCCATGGCCTACACATCCAGCAAGAAGAAGATTGCGTACATGTGATTATTGCCCTGAGTGTTTTATCCCAATGTAATTACCAGTTGTCCCCATTTTATGCTTAAAATGAAATCACAACTGCCTCTCTGTTTTTCATTTTGACTTTTGGTTTGGCCGCTCTGTGTTAAAAGAAACCAGCCAATCTATACAGATTAACTAAATTCAGCACATTTAAATGTACAAATTAAGCAACTTTATCTACATTCTTTTATTTTGCATAATTTACACTGTGGTCCTTATTATACTTAGGATTTTTAAAATCGTTTCTAATCAGAGGGATAAGGAAATATCAAGTATAATTTTTTTTTAGGAATTTTATTTATTTATTTATTTATTTATTTATTTATTTATTTATTTATTTATTTATTTATTTATTTATTTATATTGCATACGTCTCAACCACCCATGTCTCTCAAAGAGGGAGAATCTCTTTCAACCTACCTTCTTGTTTTCAACCTGTATAAATATATGTGCCTTAGATCATTGAACGTGCTGGCTCTGAGAACTGTACAGGAGACACATAAAGGGTACAAGATTTAGAAAGACTATAACAGAGGTGAGTTTCTCCCGGTTCGGACCGGTTCGCCCGAACAGGTAGCAACCCGCTGGTGACATCACGGTGATGTCACGGAGCTGGTACGGTCAGTGCCGGTTCGTGGACGCCACCATCTTTTTGGGGGGGATTTTGGGGGGGGGATTTTTTTTTTAAAAAAAATTCTTCTGCGCATGCGCAGAAGCTGAGTTTCCAGCACTGCGCATGTGTCACCATCTTGTTTTCGGATTTTTGGGGGGGGGATTTTTTTTATTTTTTGGCACTGCCCACAAGGCATGGCCACGCAGCGCGGGAGAAAGTGAACTGGCAGCGAGGTACGTTAGAACCCACCCCTGGACTATAACATACATTTTGTAACATATTCCAATTGTCTTCATAGTCTTGGGGAAGAGGTCCAATAGCAAGACTCCTCCATAATGTTCAGTTGCAAAAAACTGTGTGTGTGTGTGTGTGTGTGTGTGTGTGTGTATCCCAGAACAATTTCCCTCAATAACCATTCCATGGGGGTTTTGTTGGGATAAAATTATGGGAGATGTCCGAGATCTAAAGGAAGAGTTGGAAGAAAATTTAATGTAAATAAGTATTAATGCCAGACTTTCTGTTCAATCACCATCCATATTTTCTTTTTTTACCATATTTATTATATTAGATTAGATTAGATTAGATTAGATTAGATTTATTTATTTATTAGATTGTTTATTTATTTATTATATTTAAATCATTCAACTATTTGCAGAAAATGTTAGAAAAGTGCTCTTAACATCCATATGGATTAGATATTTGCTTTTCTTTCTTTCTTTTTTTAAAGGAAAGCATTACAGATAAATGCTGAGCTTAAATCTAATTACTTTCTTTGGCAAATGAATAATCTAAACTTTACAGCTCCAATTCTGGTTGGAACAGAAGAGAACTTAGGGTAAACAGTTTGTAGCTGAAAATGGCTACAAGTTAAGTATTTTTTAGCATAATACACAGATGATCATTTATGCTCTGTTGTGGTGCTCTCATCCCTTTTTCCTTCTTATTGGCTTAAGAAATATATAGCATTAAAGCATCACAATCTGGGATAACAGATGTTATTTGTTACATGGTGTCTTTATGTAGCGCTTGGCCTTTAGGTATGCAATAGTAATATAAAAACATCGGAAAATACTGAAATTAGTTTTAGGTGCAGAATACAATCTGAGCATTTTAGCTTTCTTGGGGTTCTACCCATCCACTCAGTTTTTCCCACCAGAAATGATGCTATGAAATTCAGATAACCTATCTGCCTACAAAGTAGTGTGGGAAGCCCCACCCTCACCCCCCAGAAGAATGAAATATTTTGGGAAATATTAAAAAGGCAGGATAAAATATTTCCCCTAAAGGAGAAATAAAAAATCTTAAGGGAGGCAGAAACCAGCCCAGTTTCCCTGCCCCAAGCAGAAACTGAGGAGGCCAGCTTTTAGAAATGCAGATTTGGTAATCCATTCAGAAAGACTGGGTCAAGACAGAAACTCAGATAAGCAACAAACAAAAGGTTGACAAAATTAGCTCAGACAAACAGCTATTTGCATTTCCTCTTTTGCCTATAGAGCCAGCTATGACCCCTACATGACCCCCATAGGAATCCAGAAGGTATAAAAACCCACCCACTCCTGTTGTAAGCCACCCAGAGTCCTTCGGGAGTTGGGTGGCATAGAAATACAATTAATTAAATTAGATTAAATTAAATTAAACTCCATTTTGTCAGCTGTCCCTGAATCACATGTGGTTGGTGGTTTTGCTTCATCAATAAAGAGAACCTTTCCAATCAGCCTCCAGCCTCCATTTTATTTCCATTGCCTTTCTCCCAGCTTGGAATTGAACCAGATGGATTTTCCTTCCAACAGTAGGGAGGTTGATGAAGAGGATGATGTTCATCTATCATTTTCGAAGAGGACCTTGACATCTAACAAGTTGTGGGCTGTCCACGATGTGTCCGCAAGTGGCTGGTAAGGCCTATATGGGCACGGAATGTTCTGTCACATGTCAGGCAGACATGTGTGGGCACCACTATTGCAGCATTTGCAGCTCTGGCTTTGCGGAGTGCTCGCTTCTCTTGTGCTATGGTTGTCCTTCTGTCTTCAAATGTCTGACAGCCTTGGTGGATCAACGTGTGCCATGTTGATCGATCTTATGCCAGGGTTTCCCAGGAGGTGGTGTCGATATCCAGGGACTTGAGAGAGGCTTTCAGCCTGTCTTTGTATCGCTTCCTTTGTCCCCCGTGTGATCGCTTTCCTTGATACAGCTCACCATAAAGGAGCTATTTATAAGGGAGCCGAGGTGGCGCAGTGGTTAGAGTGCAGCACTGCAGGCTACTTCAGCTGACTGCTAGCTGCAGTTTGGCGGTTCAAATCTCACCGGCTCAAGGTTGACTCAGCCTTCCATCCTTCTGAGGTGGGTAAAATGAGGACCCAGATTGTTGGGGGCAATATGCTAATTCTGTAAAACCGCTTAGAGAGGGCTGTAAAGCACTATGAAGCGGTATATAAGTCTAACTGCTATTGCTATTGCTATTTGGGGATGCGGTGGTCTGGCATCCTTGCAACATGGCCTGCCCAGTGTGTCTGGGCTTTCATCAGCAGGGTGTGAACTGATGGCAAGCCTGCTCTGGAGAGCAATTCTGTGTCTGGCACCTTGTCCTGCCACCAGATCCTCAGAATTCTATGGAGGCAGGTCATGTGGAAGTGGTTCAATTGCCTACCGTGCCTCCTGTATACAGGCCAAGTCTCACTGGCATAGATCAGGGTAGTTAGCACTACTGCTCGGTAGACTTTGAGCTTTGTAGCAAGGCTTATTCCACGGCGGTCCCACACGTTGGTCAGTAGTCTGCCAAATGCAGAGCTTGCCTTGGCGATTCTGCAGTTGACCTCAATGTCAATTGTCACTGCACGGGAGAGGATGCTGCCAAGGTATGTAAATTGGTCCACTGTTTGCAGCTTTTGTCCCTTCACTGTGATGATGGGCTCTTGGTGTTGGGCATTTGGAGCTGGCTGGTGCATCACTTCGGTCTTCTTTGTGTTGATGAGGAGGCCGAAGTTGTCGCATGCTGCTGCAAATTTGTCCATGCTGGCTTGCATTTCCTGCTCTGATCCAGCATACAGGGCACAGTCGTCAGCAAAAAGGAGGTCTCGTAGCACAGTCTCCTTTATCTTGGTGACAGCCTGGAGTCTTCACAGGTTGAACAGTTTCCCATCAGTCCTGTATCTCAGGCTGACTCCCTAGGAACTGTTCTGGAAGGCGTCTGACAGCATGGCTGAAAACATTATGCTGAACAGGGTCGGTGCAAGCACGCACCCTTCCTTGACGCCGTTTGTTACAGGAAAGGCCTCTGAAGCTTCTCCATCGTCCAGAACATGAGCCGTCATGCCATAGTGGAACAGATGTACCATCAGGATGAATCTATCAGGGCACCCAAACTTCGACATGATACGCCACAGACCTTCACGTGTGACAGAGGATAGTTCAAGGAAAGGTAGCTGATTTAGAAGAGGAACTCTAGCTTAATTGGATACCCCTAGAGCCTGAGATAGAGAAAAGAAACTGAGCACGAAATTGCCATTCAACAAAGCCCAGCCAGACTTTAAGCACAAAGCCAAGGATAGGCTCTAGAACTGCCTGTGTAATTCTACTCTTTCTTTGTGTATTCTTGAAACAGGTCAAAGTCAAACCAAACGTGTTTTTCCCCCCCTCAGAAATAATGCTAAAAGAGAAAGGTTTGAGGTGGAAAAAAAAAATAAAACAAATGAGGCATAAAACAAATCAACCTAGAGTTCTCACTCGAGGCAGAAATGACCAGACTTAAATTATCCTACACTGGGAACATTATGGAAAGATCCAACTTTCTGGAGAAGGCTCTAATGTTGGGAAAACCGGATAGACTCACTTATAGTAGTGATGAGTGCACCATTGGAAGAACTAAAAGATCAGGCTAGGAATAGATCATCATCTGTGTGTGTGTGTGTGCGTGTGTGTGGTTTTCCAGAATAATTTCCCTCAATAAGCATTCCATGGGGCTGCTGTTGAGATAAAATTATGGGAGATCTCCAAGATCTAATGGTATCAGGGAAGTCTATCTATGTGGTCACTAAGAGTTAACAAAAACTTGATGGTACATAATCACCATTGTCATCCTGAGGTGGAAATTTCACTTTCTAATCTTTATTGTTCCCGAGATCTAGTGAGTGAATGTGGAAGGTCTTCTACTAGGAGACACTAAGCATGTGACAATGGGATAATTCTGTAATTCAGCAGAATGGATTTACAGATTTACAGATTAACAGAGTTGGAAGGGACCTTGTAGGTCATCTAGTCCAACCCCCTGCTCAAGCAGGAGACCCTACACCATTTCTGACAAATGGCAGTCCAATCTCTTCTTGAAAGTCTCTAGTGATGAGGTTCCCACAACTTCTGAGGGCAAGCTGTTCCATTGGTTGATTGTTCTCACTGTCAGAAAGTTCCTCCTTGTTTCTAGGTTGAATCTCTCCTTGATCAATTTCCATCCATTATTCCTTGTCTGGCCTACAGGTGCTTTGGAAAATAGCTTGACTCTTTCCTCTCTGTGGCAGCCCCTCAACTATTGGAACACTGCTATCATGTCTCCCCTGGGCCTTCTCTTCACTAGACTAGCCATGCCCAGTTCCTGCAACCGTTCATTGTATGTTTTAGTCTCGAGTCCCCTCATCCCATCTCTCCTCTGCACTTTTTCTAGAGTTTCAACATCTTTTTTATAGTGTGGTGACCAAAACTGGATGCAGTACTCTAGGTTGGTCTTACTAAGGCTTTATAGAGTGGTATTAGTACCTCACTTGATCTTGATTGAGCAATGATCAATCAAGGATTGCATTGGCTTTTTTGGCTGCCGCTGCGCACTGCTGGCTGATGTTTAGCTGGTTGTCCACTAGGACTCCAAGATCCCTCTCACAGTCACTGCTATTAAGCCTGATTTCACCCAGTTTATATGTATACTTTTGGCTTTTTTTACATATGTGTAGGACTTTACTTTTTTCTACATTGAATTTCATTTTGTTAGATAGGGCCCAGCGCTCAAGTCTGTCAAGATCCGTCTGGAATTTGAGCCTATTTTCTAGGGTGTTAGCTATTCCTGCCAGTTTAGTGTCATCTGCAAATTTGGTAAGTTCCCCTTCTATTCCCTCATCTAAGTTGTTTATAAAGATATTGAAGAGTACTGGGCCTAAGACGGAGCCTTGTGGTACCCCACTGCTTACTTCTCTCCATGTGGAGTTAGACCCATTAAGGACTACTCGTTGAGTACGGTTTGCCAGCCACTTGTGGATACATCTGGTGGTGAATTGGTATATTTTAGGGCTGGATTTTGATTACGTCCAGAGGTGGTATTCACTTACTTTCCCTACCGGTTCACAAATGTGAGCGCGTGCGTGGGTTGCACACATGCGCGCAGCTTCAAAACATGCCTAAATAGGATGGCATAGCGCCTGGGTGGGGGGGCTCAGAGGCGGGTGGGGGGCCCACCCCACCCGCAGGTCGCCACTACCGGTTTGCCTGAATTGATCCAAACCAGCTGAATACCACCTCTGATTACGTCCAACAGTAAGAAGTACAATGGAATGAAATTGTTTCATCCAAGGATGTTCATTTTGAATTAGAATGATGGGATATAAGAAGGACAATAAGACAGACAGACAAAATACTTTCTTGTCCTTCTTTCTCTTATCATAATGGCTGGGTTCACACAATGTAAGCCATGGCTAGATTCATACAATATGCTAAACGGTGAATTTCAAACTTCCCTGTTTTTTTTAAGCAATTCAGGCCTTTAAGCTGTTCTTGATTATGAGGACACTTTTCACACTAACCTTGATCAGGCTAGTTCTGAATTCGCTGGAGTTAATTTCTCTCAACACAGAGAGTCATTCATTACTTATATGTTGTCTTAATCTATATTTACCAAATTGGAAGAGGTACCACGGATTGTGGCAAGAATTTTGCCAGTTCTTGGCAAAATTACCGATATAATCACATGAGAAACAATGGGGACTGCCTGTTGTGGTCAAACAAGGTAAAGGTGCAATTTTTGTTTTCTTGGTTGACTCCAATTACTGATATCTCTAATATATTTGTCAAATCTGGGGTGCAAACATCCATAGATGCAAACAGCCTCTAGATGCAGGAAAGAGAAACAGAAAACTTCCATATAGTTATCTGGATTTTTGTCTCCTGGATCTGTTAACCCTAATCTCTAGAGAATACTGAAAGGGGAGGGGGGCATTTTCAGTGTTTGATGCTCTACAATTTTCATTTGCCTCTTAGAGCTGTTATCTATATAATTCTCCAAAGGATG
This sequence comes from Thermophis baileyi, assembly GCA_003457575.1. Taxonomy (NCBI): domain Eukaryota; kingdom Metazoa; phylum Chordata; class Lepidosauria; order Squamata; family Dipsadidae; genus Thermophis; species Thermophis baileyi. The sequence goes on from QLTV01001682.1 coordinate 4,050,798, forward strand.
CTTCACAAATATTTAAGCGACTTCTCCTCTCCAGCATCTGAGTGATTAAAAATGAGCATCTAATTGCTTATTATTAACGACAAATATAACAACATGCTAGTAGCCTGTTTACATACTCTGATACTTGATGAGATGATGGGAATTAAAATAGTGGAATGAGACGCCTCCAGAGTCTGGGTCTGGATACACAGCCTGCAAAATGTGGCTTTTATAAGCAAAGAACACCAATGCCTCAAATATTGTTCTTACAAAACTAATCATCTTCAAACTAAAGTTGTTGTTTTTCTTAACAATCAAGCAGCTATAATTCCATTATTAGGTCCTTCGTGGGAGGTTCTTCTTCTTTTCTTAAAGCTGGGGTGGGCAAGCCTCCAGTTATGGGCTACCCCCCCCCCCAAAAAAACATTTGTACTTCTTAGAGCCACTTGAATAGTGAGTAGACCGGGAAGTTTTGGAACCTTTTCTCTTGAGGAGGATTTGAGAATTTGAATGCACGTAATGGCACATACTGCAGCTTCTACTGGCTTGAAGGATACTCCATAAATTGAGAGTGAGTGGAATCAGAATCTAAAGGAGTCTCAGTTTTGGGTGATAAATTTTTTTAAAGGTAGAATTGGTGCTATAAGGCTTAACAGACTTATTTTACCCTTGAAAATATTCACCAATTCTCCCCTCCCCCCAAAAAAATCCCTCAAAGAAGGACAACATTATTTGACTCCTCCCAGTAGTAGAATCTTTAAAACAATTGCTGGTACATTTGACCTGCTTACTTTTGATCAATACCCACTGCACTCCTTAAAATCAATAATCTGAACAAATTGGGCAGATCTTTGCTGTACTTATGGCGAGATAAATCTCCCCAAATATGCCATGCTCCCCTCCCCAAATATGCCATGCTCCCCTCCAAAAAAAACCCATCTTGCCTATTGTGTTGATATCACAGCATCACTTGCAGCAAGGATGCAACCTGAAAAGCTGAAAAATATTGACCACTCCTATATTAGAACACATTTTTATTCTTTTTATTAACTTTATATCACAGGGCCACTGGTTAATCCAGATGACAAAGTGATAATTAAAACTCATATGCTATATAAATGCCCATAAATCACAATCAACTAAAAGTAGGGTTGTTGTTTTTTTACCTCTGTAAGATGGTATAGCAAGTGCCTTTGAGTATCTCTAGTATCATAAGAGGCTACGGAAAAAAAAAACACCTTTTATTTCATCACCTCAGATCTGCATCTCTTGTGTATCACTCCTCCTGCCCCCCAAAAAGCTCTGTAAAAGGAAAGGAGAAACATTACAATTCTTAGCTCCCTATGTATGCGCATGTAGTGCTTTTTCATAATTATTATAAATTTAAAGCGAAGAAAAGGGTTTTGCAGTGAAATCCTATCCCTATTTATTTAAAAGTAAGCCTCAACGATTTTGAAGCAATAAGATTCTGTGAATGTACAGTACATCTATAGCTTTAACAACTGTTTGAAAGTTGAATTCAATACACAGTTAGAGAAGGTGGATTCCTTAGAATTATTCCTCTTTTAGCTCTACAGAACTAAGCCTAGAACTCAGGATTCAAGTCACCAGACCATCCCAATGCACTTTTACACAATATTTGGAGCACCCAACTTTCCTGCAGTTGATTTTACATAAAAGCCTGAGCTGTGATATGCTGATCTATCTTAAAGAAACCCACTCACATGTCCCTCTTTATAAAAATGAGGAGTTAGTTTGGGTTTTGCTGGGCTGCAGTCACAGAAAGCTAGGTGCAGTAACACTTGAAAGCCAATAGGTTTTCTGAAACGAATGTCATTTCCTACAGGGAGAAGCATTGAATGAGGGAAGAAATCAGTGGTGAAATCCATTTTTTTTACTACCGGTTCTGTGGGCATGGCTTGGTGGGTGTGGCAGGGGAAGGATACTACAAAATCTCCATTCCCTCCCCACTCCTAGGGGAAGGATACTACAAAATCTCCATTCCCTCCCCACTCCTAGGGGAAGGATACTGCAAAATCCCCATTCCCTCCCCACTCCTAGGGGAAGGATATTGCAAAATCTCCATTCCCACCCCACTCTGGGGCCAGCCAGAGGTGGTATTTGCCGGTTCTCTGAACTACTCAAAATTTCCGCTACCGGTTCTCCAGAACCTGTCAGAACCTGCTGGATTTCACCCCTGGAAGAAATGCTTCAAGCTAATTCCTGTCTATATCTCAGACAGCAGCCTTTGTGTGGCTTTGATTGCCCAACACAGATGTTGTCTTGCCTGGAGCCACTTCTGTTTCTCTATTCTGTTTCTAAATGGATCTACCAGGCAGTGATCATGTTTTCTGTTTATCAGGAGAAAATCCTCCTTTCCATTGGAGGTCTCTTTGACAAGAGGAACAGCATCAACGGAAATGAAGGCCTTGATTGGTGCTTACAATCTGATGTCATCCAAAAGTGTCAAAAAAAAATGACTTGCTTCATCCATTATCAACATTACTCCAGATAATTGGGGTGATAGGAGTTGTAGGTCTGAGGTTGTACATTAGGAAAGATTATACTAGATTTATGTATAATGTGGAAGGACAGTACTTTTTTAGAAAATAACTTGAGCCATAGAAAGCCCCAATCTCCCACCCTGAAATTTGACACTGTAGAAAACACGTTTTCAGCTACATATTTATACAACTCTTCTGATATATTTTGTTGTCTCACATAACACTATACTACCATTGGGGTTTTTTTAATATATATATATATATATACTATTGTCAGTTGACAGGGGACAGAATAAGATGAATAATTTACAAATCAGTGGCAAACTTACCTTAAATATCGTCTTTAAGGGAAAGATCTTGCCAATATTTACCTACCTTTTCTGATACATCATGACTGGGGAAACCAGGGATGATGAGCTCACAAGGGTCACTCTGACAGAGATGCCTAATGGTGGTCTGATTGCTAGAGTTATGATGAAGAAGACATTTTGATCACAGAACCCAATTCTCTTCTTTCTTTAGCATGACATCTTTCAGCCTTTTTTTTTTCTTTAATGCCTAGTTGTTGGGAGTGGGACACTATTTGCATATTAGCTACATGGTATTTGTGTGTAGCTGAAAACATGTTCTCTACAGTGTCAAATTTTAGGTTGGGAGATTGGGGCTTTCTATGTCTCAAAGTTATTTTCTAAAAAAGTACTTGTTTTGCCACATTATACACCATGTATACTGTGCCCCCTCAGACCTACAACTCCTGTCACCCCAATTATCTGGAATAGTATTGATGGTGTATGAGGCAAGCTATTATTCAACACTATTGAAGGACATTAAATTGCAAAGGGTCAAGCAAGTTCACAGGAGTAAGACTTGGCAAAGTTACATATAATTTGCAATATGCTTCTTCTTCCTTAATTCACTAACAATTCACTTTCATACCCCTGGGTTCATATCTAATGAATTTGGTGTTGTCCAGATATGTTGGACTTTATTTCCTACAAGTCTCTGGAAATATTACCACTTAGAAGTCTAATACATTTAGAGAGCTCTGGGTTGGAAAAGGTTAATATATGCTAACACATTCATGCAAAGATCTTCCCTCTGCTGGTAGTCACATATACACTCTGATTTGCATATTAACACTTTTTGCACTTAGCTTTTTCCCCATTAAGTTTTTTTTTCTAATTGGCTCCTTTTCTGATAACATTTTTGCACACATGGTTTCAGTTTAGAGGAATAAAGAAACAGGTGGCACTGACAACATTTCTATAATCTCCCTTTAGATTCTGAACTAGAAAGGAATTGAAGTCTCCAGTTTCTTTCTCCCTCCCTCCCTCCCTCTCTCTCTCTCTCTCTCTCTCTCTCTCTCTCTCTCTCTTTCTGTTGATAAAAGGATTAGAATGTGTCACAAGATTAACTAGAGAAAGATTATTAAAAATGATTTGCAATGTAAATGCTTTCAGCAGCAGCCACATGTTTTCTTTAGATTGAAGTTGACTTTTATGAATATTAAAAGCATAGGAATCGGGTAGGAGGTCTGTCAAAGTATATGGAAAAGGTGGAGAGCTGAAGGTAGGTGTGAGATATGGAATTTAAAAAATTCTCTAAAGGGCATATTTGGGAAGGACTCTATTAGGAGAGGTCTACCTGAAGTTACTTGCACTTCCACCACAAGAAGGCCAGGGGAAAATAGTTATTTAGTTCTCATATATGAACAAAACATTTTTCTCTTTGGGATGATTTATATACATTTTTCTGTGGGCAAATTCTGAACCTTCATTGTACCAAGCAGGGGCAATAAAGACTTCATAGGCAAAATCACCTCAGAAAAATGATATAGGAGAAGGAGTGGCAGAAGCTCGGGGTGGAGTTAAAACAGGAATCAGCCCAGAATTCCTACATAGCTGCAAGCAGACTAAGTCCACCCCCACCCCCATGATTCCATTGGCTGTTATCTACCTCCAAGCAGGTCCTAATCTTAGTTGACTTTTATGTGTGGACTTGGCCTTTTGTGCCTGACATATATTAAGAATTGGAACTCAATGTTCCCATGAAGAGGTGGTAAAAAGGTTTTTTCCTTGTCTAAGTTTGGAACTGGTAGAGGAAGTGAGGGGAAAGAATTCTAAGTGAGGCATTTGCCAGACTTCAGAAGTTGAGAAATATAGACTCTTTCAGCAACTGGTTCCCAAAGAATGTGAATAGGATACTTTCTGCCTGCTCAGGAAAGAAGAGAAATTCTGCCTCGGCTGGTGAATCTATTAACTATAGTATCTTTCAACAGTGGCTTCATTGCTTCTCTAAGAAACATTTTTCCTTACTAAGTGATAAGTAAAACCATCTGGAATTAAGAAGGAATTTTGAGAAGAATTATACCAAGTCATCACCATGAAGTTTCCATATCATAACAGACTTCAGTATTTTGGTTCAATTTACATCAGAAATTGCCAACTGCTTTGATTGACATCTGCTAATACAGCTGATGAGTTGCTACTAGCTACATGGGCAAGCAGGTTACCTGAAGATCAGCAAATGTTCTCTCTTTGGATTCTACCATCCACAGCTAATGTTTAATTTAAATAATTTTGGTTCCCTGAATTTCTTTTGCCTCCTCTAGGTATATTTCTAGGAAATGATGATGCTTGTGGGAGGATTCTTTGTCCAGCATTTCTGACCTTGGAGCTACTGAGCGCTATTGCCTGTCACAGTTTGTCCTTGTCATCACCTCTCTGTAAAGTTTGCTAAGCTACATGGCAGTGGGCAGAAGTGAGAATGGGGGCAATGGTTTACTTTGCCCAGCACTGAAACATATTGGGTGAAATGCTATAGCAATAGCTGTCAAAATGTTAACTATCTAAGGTATCTCTGAGCCCTGTCACTTGTTTTTCTGCAGTTATTTGAGGGCTTCTCTTGATGCTTCTCTTCAGAATGCTAACATGTTAAAAACTAGAAAGTAAAACAATTGAAACCTTGAGGCCATAAGCCTAGGTGAGCCTTTCAAGTATTTTATGGCCCAAGTATCTTTCTCACTGTGGTGGTCCTAGGCCTTTTCAACTGTGGTTCACTTTTTCCTGGAGCTTCATGCTATGGGGCTGCACCAACTTCAAGAAACAAAGACACTTGGAATACTTGGCTTAGCTTATTATTGAATGCTCAAGAAGCAAACATAATTAGGCAATGATCACAAATATTTTTTTTCTTCCATTCAATTGTGTCTGATTCCCAGAGCCTAGATAGGTTCCTGCAGCACGATATTTCAGAAATGGTTTTCCACTGCCTCCCCACTAGGGCTGAGAGAAAGGGACTGGCCCAATGTCACCCAGTTGGCTTTGTGCCTAAAGCAGGACTAGTCTCCTAGTTACTAGCCTGATGCCTTAACCACTACACCAAATTGGCTCTCAGTCACAAGTACAGTATATGTTTAAATGTATTTCATTTAAAGTCGGCTTATACTGCCAAATGCAGATAGAGAAACACATGCTCAAATGCTTTTGAATGGAGAAAATCCTGAATAACAACTAGCATATCGAAGAAATGACTATAATAAAACATTTCTTGATATCTAGTTTTCTACCTGCAGAGGTTTTGTTTATTGGTTAGAAAGCTTTAAAAAAATATCCTGTTTCATTCCATGTTCAGGAACAGTTTTGATAATTCAATCAATATTCTTTATCATCCCTGGTAATTATATCAAAGATCATAAAGAACCAACTGCAATAAATGAAAAAAGGATGCAAGAATAGTTACAAGAATAGAAAAATATGGAGATATATATGAAATGATATGGGCACAGGTTACTCTTTTTCTGAACTCTGTACAATTTTGCTTACCCTAAAAGAAAATAGCATTCTCTCTTTCTTTCATCACCATCCGGAAAGAGCTACCTGTCCAGTCCAGCTCTGATCTAAAACTAAGGACACATAAGAAGGGAAAACAAAAGCTTTTATAGATTTCACAAACTTACTGCACATGACAATTGCTCATAGTTTATCCGTGTACTGTGTTTTTATTCCAGTCATAATCTGTGTGTATGCATGTTGTGTAAGGAAAAAGAAACAAGAGTTAGACAGGCAAGGAGAGCTTTTGAAGCATCAAACACTACTTTGAACAAGTTAGCTCTGAGTTTGAAATGGATACAATTAATCACTAAAATATATATTGCAATATTTAAGCAAACAGATCCTGCTTCGCTGCATATACATGCACTCACACACACACACATGCATACACATAGGCAAATGCTATGCATATCTGTATCCTCTCTTTTAAGGCTAAATTAATTTCTGCCTGTCACTGTGTTAGTGTTCATTTTAATCCTGTTTCCTGTGGAAGGCACAACTGGAACTTTAGTGACAAATCTGAATTGATCAGCTTCCAAGATTAAAGTGCAGAGGCAGTTCATATGTAGCTAAACAACATCTCATCGATCAAATGAACTGCTCATAAAATAATCTTGTCATGTTTAACAACATCTCTAACTTGCCAGTATGAGTTTCCTACTGATGGAGTGGCCATTATCCTCCAGAGAAATATATAATAAATCTATCTAAACATGGAAAACTAAAACATTAGTGAGGACTCTAGTTTAGAGATCTAGTTTTCCAAGTCCAACAAATGCAGGCATGCTGCATGTTATACACACACACAGAGTATCAGGACTTATTTGATTCTCCACTTGTATAGAAATACCATGGTACTTCAGTTCCATGTTTCTTATTGCTGGAAGACAGCAGAAAGTCTTCTGTCTCACTCAAGGGAGTGGGGAATACCTGCAATATTTATGGAGTGTTTTTGTTACTTGTGTTGGTCTTTACATCTCTTGGGTTCCTACTGTAGTAAGAGGGTAAGGTTTCGTTACAGAGGTTAGGATTCCATGTGAATAGGTCTTCCTCCCATTATTTCAAATTTCCGCCTCTCATTTTATTTGCTTAGCAACCACAATAGATGATGTTCTCTCAGAGTTTATATAATGGGAACAGAGTTTTGAGTTTGCATAAAAAGGAAATGAAAATGGATATAAATGCCATGTCAGAAACCACAGAGTGATACCGGTCATTATTGTTTCACCAGAATTCCATATTTTTCAGATGGAGAAACGGTTTGCACCAGGGGTGGGTTCTAACTTACCTCGCCGCCAGTTTGCTTCCTCCCGGGCCGCGTGGGCGTGCCTTGTGGGCGCGCGAGTGCCAAAAATTAAAAAAAAAGCCAAAAACAAGATGGCGGTGCATGTGCAGTGCCGGCAACTTGGCTTCTGCGCATGTGCAGAAAGAATTTAAAAAAAAAATCCAAAAAAATTTTTTTTCAAAAAAAAAAATCCAAAAAAAAAGATGGCGGCGTCCACAGACCGGCACCGACCGAACCGGCTCTGTGACGTCACCAGTGGGTTGCTGCCGGTTCGGGCGAACCCACCTCTGGTTTGCACCAACAATTAACTTGATACAGTACGTGAGGAGTTTGTTTAATTTTTCATTTCCTCAATCTGAGGGACTGCCCTCTTCTTGGAACAATTTTTTCATTTGCCTTGTGATGATGAATAAAATATTGCTACTCATTCATGAAATCAATGTCCTTTCAAGGCCATAACAATATTGTATAAGTTTATACTGAGGATCCATTGTACTTCATTTTCTGCTCTTTTGGAAGTATAGAGCTATAGGTTCTCAGGTTTGTAGACAGCATGGGATAGTATGGAAGGATCAAGCAAAAGCATCTTGGTGGATCTATGCCAGTTGATAATGGCAACAGGGTAGTTAAAGCAGATGCACGTCTCAGATATTGTTATGAGGAAAGCTATAAAAGAGAGACCATCTATTGTTTTCCAGGATTATTAATTGAAGATAGGAACAGGGAAAATTTAACATAAAAGGAAGTTGGTGGATCTTTGCCAATAGGTAATGGAGACAAAATAATTGTTAAAAGCAGACAGGAGGCATAGATAATTTTATGGGAAAGGCAATAAAAAGGAGCCATTTGAAAACCGATAATAAAGTATGGTAATAGCGTGATCCTCCTCTGGAAGGTAGGTGACCTCATTTTTTTTCTTTTATGACTCATTTTTGCTATCATGTTGAAAGTTCTTTTAAAGTCTGCCATTTTGGAGCTGAAACTGCATCAAATCAAGAACTTTAGAGCCTGAGAGGATCAATGGGCCTTGTTATCAAACAAGTATCTCACGCTTCCATCCCCCATTTTGGATATCAAGGCTGAAGTCAGATTTGGTCTTAATAAATGGCTGCAGTTTTGATAGATATCAGTGAATATAAGCCCAGAAAGTAAGCAGCACAAAACTAGACTCCAGAGACTGACTAAGAAGAGAAGCATCAGAGCAGTAAAGATGATGAATAATTAGTTTTTATTGGATTCTTTAAAAAAAAAGCCAAAGACAATTTAATAACAAACCAAAGAAAACTGCTTCAGAGAATGTATGATATTTTGTTCCACTATAATTGAAATTTCTCTTGCAGCTGCTTGTATACCTACCTGAAGCCCAAAGGCAGGTTCAGCCCTGGATTTATTTACTCTACCTCACCTTTCAAGAAATAAACTGCCAATACTATTCAGAAAATAAAAGCAGTACAATACAATAAAGCAAACATTTGTGAAATGGGAGGAAAAAACATCAGATGGGGAAAGCCGGTGAAAATGAAAGAACTTCTATTTCTTCAGAAAAACAAAAGGGAAGTTACTTTGAGGAAACAAATCTATAGTTAGTAAACATCAGCTGAAGAAAAAAACCTCAGTTTCTTTAGAAGGCATTTTCCTCCAGAGGAAACAAATCTACAACCACAACACTTCGATTGTAAGTTTTTCTCCTATTGCTCTGTAGGAAGTTAGCACCCACCCCTCTCCTGGAAAAATGAAATATCCTAGGAAAAATTAAAAAGGCAGAATATTATGTAGAATATCCCTAGAGAAATTGAGAAACATGCTTTTAGAAAGGAAACAGACTCACTCTTAGTAGCCCCCACCTTTGTCAATGGGCCATCAAGGAATGGCCCAGCTCACTCATCCCCCCCCACCCCTTTGTTAATAGCCTGGACCAGTCTATTTTACATAACAAAGATCTACCTCCTTCAGACAGAGCCATATTAGGTATTGCCCAAAGCCCTTTCATTACACCACATGGGACCTGGGAAGATTACATCAGCCAAGCCTGGGAGTCTGACAGCAAATTGCCCAAAGCCCTTTCATTACACCCCCTGGGACCTGGGAAGATTACATCAGCCACGCCTGGGACTCAGGACAGCCCACAAGAGTTGCCCCAGCATGCCCCTGGGAGTCTGTCAGCCAATCGGAGTGCATTACATACACAGGAACAGGAAACTAAGAGGTGGGGCCCAACAGGTCATAAAACCAAGAGACTCAGCATCTTTTCGGCCCTTTTCTCTTCACCCAACATCTGGAAGCATGTGATCCACCTTTTCTGTTCAGGAGCCCCTGCCATGTTCTCCTGTCCACCATTAAACCTTCTTTCCAAGCAACTTCCTTGAATCCAGTGTCTTTTTCCCCACTTGGAACTGAACCCAGAAGGATATTCCTTACAACAGCTCTTTACCTCATTTAAAACAATACCCACAGAAGGTTCTGCATAGATGTTCTGAACACATTGGATATATAATGATATTTCCTAAACCAACATAAGTATGTTTCCTCCATATATTACACCAGGCAAAATTTCTCAGCCAAAATATCATGATTAGGAAGGGCCATATAGGATCGCACACACATTCTTCCTCCTTCCCTAACAGAAGGTCTTGTGCTCTGGCAAAAACCCCATACTCTCCAGACTTATTAGTCTTTCCGTGGCTAGGAAATGCACAGAGGAAGCAAGATCCAGCTGTGATTGGGAGAAGGCTTCTCTCACTCACACACATGCAGGCATACAAACATTTCCCATGCTTTTCCCATGCTTTAAATTAAAATTTAGAGGTACTCACCTTCTTTCCAAGCAGCCTTTGAGCTCAAACTCAAAACCCCTTTAAAACCTAGTTCCAAATGGCCAAGGTCCAAGAAAAACTTACCCACAGACTTCAATGGGTCTGTTGCTAGCAAGGGGAGCTTTCTTAGGCCAGATCCATTTTTGTTTAGGTTAGCTTGGAGTCCCATCTGGGGTGCCAAATTGTTGTAAGGAATATCCTTCTGGGTTCAGTTCCAATTGGGGAAAAAGACACTGGATTCCTT
>QLTV01001682.1:4061495-4105823 GCA_003457575.1 Thermophis baileyi
AGGAAGAAAGATGCTGAGTCTCTTGGTTTTATGACCTCTGTTGGGCCCCACCTCTTAGTTTCCTGTTCCTGTACAGAAATGTATCCCATTGGCTGTCAGACTCCCATGGGGCCATGCAGGGGCAACTCTGTAGGCTGTCCTGAATACCAAGCTAGTTTGAGTGCTGACTGATGCAATCTTCCCAGGTGCCATGAGGCAGAAGGCTAATCCTATCTTTGTTATGTAGAATAGACTGCCCATTGACAAAGGTGGGGGGATGAGTGAGCTGGGGCATTCCTTGATGGCCCATTGACAAAGGTGGGGGCTACTAAGAGTGAGTCTGTTTCCTTTCTAAAAGCATGTTTCTCAATTTCTCTAGGGATATTCTATAATATTCTGCCTTTTTAATTTTACTAGGATATTTCATTTTTCCAGGAGAGGGGTGGGTGCTAACTTCCTACAGTTCAATAAAGTTGATTAGAAACAATTGCTTTCTCATGTTCCTAAGTTATATGCTCTAAAGACCTTGAAAATATTAATAATGTGTTTAGTTATGCTGAAAAAAATGGGTCGGCAATCCATATAAGCTGCATCCAATAATTGGTCTCAGTTAGACATATAGCAGATATATTGTGGATGGTGTATTCTGAGCCATCTTCCATGTACAATGCATTATAGTAATGTACTGTTATTTCACCAGTTCCTGCCTTTATCTTCCTGTTGATAAAACAGGGCAAGTAATATTAGTATGTCACTGTCACAGTATGATGGGATTCTTCTTTTGAACTGGAGCTTAATGTGCTTTTGCAAGAGTGGCAATTGACACAGAAAACTATGACAATGGAGGCTTTTGTGTTTTTTACTATTTACAGTCATGCTATTTACAAGAAGGATTTACAACACAATCCTAATGTTCATCCAGTGTTAGGTTTCCTCCTAAGTCTCCTTCCCAGAGTCTATCCTCCTCTATTTCTCCTGCTTCCTCTCCCTTCCTCTCAGTCTCTCCCCCCTGTTCCTGGGCTTGATAAGAAAGAGAATAAAAAGAAAGCAATGGGCTGGAATTTACTGTAGTCTGCTCAGCATGGCTTGACTTTCACCTGGATCTGCTCAGCTCAACACCTACTGCTTCTCCATTGGGGGAAGAATCTTTCTCAGGGTCATCTGTCTAGAGACCAGGCCTTTTTCATCAACAGCTGATCCCCTCCTCCCCTTGGTCTTGGGTGAAGTTGCTGCCTGCAGCCTCTCTTCTGTTCTTGGGTTTTGGGTGGAGTTCTCCTCCCTCTGGTCCTTCATTTCCCTTCTTCCAGAAAAGCCACCCCGGGACCTGATCAGGAACCGACAACTGTGCCAGATATTTAACTTCTCTCTCCAACTTTTTTCTCCAGCCATCCTGTTTGCTTTGTGCACAGACTTTCTTTTTCTTTCCTTGTCTTCTCCTCCCCCTCCTCCTTTTTCTTCTTTCTCTCCAATTTTTAGATAAACATGTCCCTCAGCAACTGAGGAGGTAGATGTCCTCGCAAGATGCTAGTCCCCAACACCTACACAGCAGTCTGGAGCAATGGGACTGCAGTCTTGACATCTCAACAACATCTCATCACATCAGCCCTGGCTAGCAGCCAGGTCAGCTCATCAGGTCCCATGACAACACTGCTGCCCTTCAAAACCAGAATTGAGCTACCTTTTCTCTTTTACTCACTCTGTTGGTCGGCTCATGCCAGCAGAATAGCAACCATGCTAGGCCATTATCTATGCCATGCCACAATCACAACACTTCATCAATTTGTCTTCAGTTGTAGCTTTTGCTATTGCCATGAAGGAAAGCTGCCATGAAACTTTCCTTTCAGGAAGCAGCTGTTATTTCAAGCAGTTAAGAATAAATGGGTTGTGGCCTTTTGCCTCATGAATTATAGTATTGCGCCAGGCTTTTTTTTTGTTTTGTTATTTCCAGGCATTATTTTTTTAGTACTTCAAACACTACTAAAAGCAAGACTGAACACTTTATCTGGCTTTTTTTAGCAGTCTGCAAAGCATCTTTAACTGTAGGGGAAAATTAACTAAGGCATTATTCTTGCTACCAAAGTTACAAATTTCAGAATTATAATGTACGATGAAGAAGTAATACTTTTGGGCAGCCCATGATTATCCATGGACTTTTTTGCATAACAGTTTTCCAGTGAATTGTACTCAAAAGCATAAGGGCATCGGAGGACAATGGTTTAAATTTCTTTTCTATTGCAAACCTGCAAAGTTCAATTCATCTTTCTGTGAGATGTTGATATTTCCACAATGATTTATTCAATCATACAAAGCTAACAAAAGAATCGTTTTGTGAAGCCTTGTAAACCATACATGTTTGAAAGCAATCATGTCTCTAAATCCATTGGCATCTTTTGTCAATGGGGCTGTACCACAGGCTCCAGCTTCTCTGTCCCCAAATATGCATACATGCAAAAAATATTACAGCAGCAGAAAAGTTATTATATGTTATATGATTTCCATGGGTAAGTGCTGAATTGGAATAGTAGGAGACCATGAAGAACCCAGGTCTGTCTGCAGAACTACTTGGAAACCATCAGATTTACTTTAGATTTACCAGGTCCTCTATTAAATGGCAAATACATACATTAAAGTGTAAAGTAATTAAGCCTGTTTAGCCAATATTGGAAGACATTTACATCACAATTCCTGCCTGCAATATATCAATGCTATACAAGCATCTATACACGGTCAGTGAGAGAGAAAACTCTCTGCAATGACATTTTCTAAAATGATTGGAACCAAGGATAAACATATTAAAATATAAAACATATAAAACATATAAAATATGTAACATAAAACATATAAAACATATATGTGTTTCTACACATGCCTATAAGCTTATCGGCATGTATTGATGTGTGGAGAAGTAGCTGTTTATTCCTGTTTCCATTAGCTGAGACATTTGCTCCTGCAGAACAGACTTACATTCCTCAGCTAATGAGGCTGGATGGAACTAGGATGACAATTAACCATGTAAAAATTGATGTTCTTCCATCCAGTTTGACTACATGTTTTTATCTTAGTGTCTGATCATCTCTAGAGGAAAAAATCCATGCTGTTCATTATAGTCTTATGTCCATCTGTAGGGAGCCAAGACTTGAAACAGGAATCTAATCAACCTAACACAATTCCAGTAAAATCAAACTGTCTTTGAAGCTAAGTAAGCTGAGTAATATGGCTCATTTCTCCAACTGTCTTGGTACAAAACTTCTCATAATTCCTCTTTAGCTTTCATGTCAGAGATAGAAAGAATGGACAGGAAAGGAATCAACTGATTAGCAAATAATAATAGCAATAGCACTTAGACTTATATACCGCTTTACAGTGCTTTACAGCACTCTCTAAGCGGTTCACAGAGTCAGCATATTGCCCCCAACAATCTGGGTCCTCATTTTACCCACCTCGGAAGGATGGAAGGCTGAGTCAACCTTGAGCCGGTGAAATCATGATAGAAAAGAGTTTGGTAATAAAAATAAATAGTCCACTACAGAATTTATTTTATCTTTAAGGGTAAGGCATTCTTTGTGCAGAAGTACCCAGATTCAATCTCTGGTATCTCTAATACAAAATAATTTCGGGTAGCAAATAGTATATTAAGATCTTGGTAGAGCCACTGATATTGCAATTCTAGACAGACTATCACTCTCCTCCCCACACCCAATGGGATCCAAAATTCCTAGAGGGCACCAAATTGTAGAAGGATGAAATAGACCAATGTCTCACTCAGTACAGCATTAAACCGCTTCAGGTATCCCTGGGAATATGCTTGTTGGGTCTATAATTTGGGCTAACTCCTCTGTGGCTTATCAATTATGTATCAAAGCAAGTAGGTCTTAGATATTGAGGAACATGGTTTTGATTGTCCTCATTTTTGCTGCCAGATGAACTGACCTCATCTACTGGAGACACTGTAATCACTCATGGGAGAATTATAATAGATGTACAGTTTTTCCTCAACCTGAGGCAGTTCATATATTTTAGACAACTTCTATTGTTCCATTCAACATACGGTTTGGGGATATTAGGAGATGTGTGGTGCTATTTATCTTAGAAATATCTAGATGGGGATGAATACATTTCAATAATTTAAGCTTAAATAGTGATGCTTTCTTTGGCATTCTAGCCAGCATTAAGCTGTGCGTGACAATAAAGCTAGAAGGCCCACTCTTCCTCCATAGGGACAAAGTGGTTCTTCTGGTGGTTCTTTTCTTCCCAAAGACTTTTATTGTGAGATGACTCACTAAAATGCTGAGAGACATTCTGTGAATTGGTACCATATTATTGCATGCAAACTCAACTTTATTATTTATTTATTTATTTGATACTACTATTGATTTGTAGTATCAAAGGATGTGAACAAAAAAGGAATTGGGTGTTTCTTAAGGAGACCTGTCACTAGAAGTTGAATCCAAAGACCCTTCAATTCATGTTGGTTGCTTCTTCCAGCAAGTTATCAAATTATGTCTTACAAGGTATCTGTCACATGGGCAGACAGGCAGGATGTTAATAAAAATAATAGTAGTAAGTGGTGTTCTTAGGTTTGGGAGTCCCCTTAAATAATAAGAGCTATAAATACCCTATTTGAAATATCTAAATCACAAGATGCACTGATACATGTTAATTTTGACATAATTGTCAGCTCCTGATTAGCTCCTGATCATGATTCCCAGTTTCTGAGTTACCTATGACAGTTTCCAATACTCTTAATCTTAATCTTCCCCATTTTCTGTCTTGCAGAGAATAATGGCTGTTAATATTGCCACAATGGAGGATATGAAAGGAAGATAAAGCAGGGGGATAATTTAGTTCCCTTCACTTGTACAATAATTGGGGGTAAAAACCAGAGGTGGGTTCCTCCTAGTTCGGACCGGTTTGCCTGAACCGGTAGCGACCTGCTGGTGATGTCACAGTGATGTCACGGATCTGGTTCAGTCGGTGCCGGTCCGTGGGCGCCGCCATCTTTTTTAAAAAAAAAATTGAATTTTTTTGAATTTTTTTTTTGATTTTTTTCCGGTTTTTTTTTTCTTCTGCACATGCGCAGAAGCCGAGTTTCCGGCACTGTGCATGCGTCGCCATCTTGTTTTTGGCTTTTTTTGGGGGGGAAATTTTTTCGGATTTTTCGGCACTGCGCATGCGGTGTGCCACGCGGCACGGGAGGAAGCGAACCGGCAGCGAGGTACATTAGAACCCACCCCTGGTAAAAACTATTTAATTTATTAGAAGTATTTCTTTACCATGGTATCATTTTATAACATCTTACAGTAGTATACAATAAGTACACTACTGTATAATTCCAAAATAAAACAAGATAAAACCAGTAAAAACAACATGAAAACACAAAGCAAAGTAACAACAGGGTGTAGAAAAACAGGATAGAAAAAAATTACCAATTAAAATTAAAATATCAGGGGGAATTAGTAGCTCAGGAAGGCTGCCATTATGTGATAGATTGGATTAAATATATAATACAATAATACAAATTCTAGACCCAAGATTTCACATGTCATTTGATCCCTGCACTACCCCAATTTTCTGTATTGTTGTCTTGTAGAGAAGACACTGTCTCCCTCCTTGAGGCTGAGCAGTACGTGTGACTTGCCGGTGGTGAGAACAACAAAGATGTTTCCGTGGTCTGCCCAGCGTCCAAAGAAGATAGATGATTGTCCCAAGTCACTGGAGAGCAACACACAAGGAGCTGTAGCAAGCAGATTCTATGCCTGACCTTTTCCACAGACGGAATGATGCATTTGAAGCTTCCAGTGCTGACAAAGTGACAGGAGTGAAAATGGCCTCAATTACAATATGGTATTATCTTGGCAGTGACTCAGAAATATCTTCTTCTTTCAGGGCAAGAAAGTCCAAAGAAGGGAACAGCTGAGACAGCAAGCATGGTCCTCACTGATCTTTACACTCTGGGGTCTTGAAAGACTGACAATTCAGTTTAATAGGATTCCACAGAATCTGCTCAGTTTCTCACAAGAGAGGTTCTGGGGCTGAGGCTTGCCAGAGCCCTGCCTGTTGTTTGGAAAGTCCTGGAATAAAACATGGAACAGCAGCTGCCTCTGGTGACTTGTTTTGAAAGCCATAAAGGACAGGCGAGTGGAAGAAAGACCACAGGCAACCATTAACCAGGTCATTCGTCTATGGACATTTCACTGAAAAGAACTGGAGCTAGTTACAGACTGTTCCTTTTCTTTTTTTCTTTTCTTTTTTTTGCACCTTTCTTGTTTAACAGAACTTTTGCCCATTTGTGTTTCTCTGCTAATTGAATTGCATTAAATGGAGAAAATAATACTTTTAGATTTTCTGACACCAATGTTTGGGATATCTGTAAGAGATGTCATGAAGAAGGACTCTATATTTTTATTTATTTTGATCCATCAATTTATTTAAAGTTTTTTAACCAAAAGAACATACTGTAGCTAAGAGGCTAATAAATGGTTGAAAAAATAGCATTTTGTTGCTGTTATGTATTGTATATAGTGTATAGTTGTCAGTTGAAGTTCTCATTCTGGTCCTCTGTTGGAGCGGGAAAATACTCTCTCCTAATTGGTTGTTTGGCTGATCAGTTTCATATAAAAGGAGCTGTGTCAGCCAGGGAGTGCTGTTACCTCACAGGCAGTATTGAATAAAGAACTATTAGAAATCATTCTGGCCTCGCCTCCATTCTTCGCCCAGAACATAACAGTTGCAGCAGGCCCTATTTCGTTTTTTAAATGGGGAGACTGTATTTCTCCTTGAAAACTGTATTAACCACATGTCATAATTGGTGCTGGCTACATGGCACATGTAACATCATTACTCTGTGAGCTGCACTCTCTGCCAGTGTTTTTCTGGGTGCAATTCAATGTGCTTTAAAGCCCTAAATGCTTGGGACCATCTTTTTCCAAGAGTTTCTACCCATCCAATCTGATCCAACAGATTGGCCATGCTGCAGATCCCATCAGCCAGAGTGTTGACTGGTGGGAACTAGAAGACAGTTTTTCCCCCCTGCTGTAGCCCCTGCCTTATCAAATATTCCCCCCTAGGAGATTAGAATGGCTCCAACCCTATCGGCTTTTCACAAAGCTTTAAAAGCTTGGCTATGTGCCCATGCCCGGGGCTTCAAAATGTGTTAAGGGCCCCATTACTTGGCATTACCAATGGTTGATTAATCATCATGGCTGCTGTTTGTACTTATTTATTTTTGTGGATGTTTTTGTTGTTTTAATGTTTTTAAAATAGTTTTGTTTTATAATTTCAGGATTGTTAGCCACCCAGAGTCACTTGGTTGAGTTGGGCAGCTATAGAAATTGAATGAATAAATGAATAAAAAAATTCTAATTTATTCCACCGGCAATACAATTTCCCCTTCTGTACTACTATTATGATACAGAGTCTGGATTTCACAGGAAAAAGGAAAAGTAACACATCCAGTTTGGATTGAGGAATAATAACCTGACTTGTGGCACTCAGCCCTCACTTCAAATGAGGAAAGTTCGGAAAGGTGGGGGAAAAAAATCATGAACAATTTTCAGAACATGCGAAGCAAGAGATCAGAAAAGACGGTGCCCCTTTATAGCCTTTACGAATGTACCAATGGATTATCTTGTGTAGCATGGTTGTGAAGGGTTATTTTGCCAGACTGCTAAAAGGAAATTACACTTTTAACCTGACTCTTCAAAATAAATAGATATCCCTAGAGCACAAAACTGGTTTTTTTAAAGTCTCTTCTTCTGTTGTGGGGAATTTCCAAATGTTAGCACTTTCACTACCTACTTTCATGGCTTAGACCTGCTTTTTTTTTATTTTTATAAACAAGTTTTATTACACATTTTTTGTTCCCCCCCCCCCCACAGACCAAAACATTTTATGAACAAGGTCATTCTTACATATTCTTTCATATACATAATCCATTTTACATCGTATCTCTATTTTCAATTTCAGCCATAATATTCTCTTTCCATACTTCTTTATCATAACTTATTTTCTTCTTAATCTATAAACAATATTACTAATCGCCCTAAATTCCTAATCTCTTACAATAACATTAATTATTTATCTTATTTCTCCCTTGCTAAATATATTTCTCAAATTTCCCATCCCACTTTTTAACATTTCAACTTCATCACTTACTTTAGATTGATCAAAATTAAACCAAATTGCCATTTCACATTCCATCTGCTGTTCTCTTTTACTATGAACAATATGCATCATCATATTTAAATCTTGCATAAAAACCCTTTAGCTTGATTGACTATCCACAATTAATAGTATTTCAAATTTTAGCTTTCAACTTCATCTCTTAATTTAAAATGTCTCAAATTGCCATTTCACATTTCATCTGCTGATCTATTTTGCTATAAATAATATACATCATCATATTCAAATCTTACATAAAAATCCTTTAACTTGATTAACTATCCACAATTAATAAAATTAATACAGTTCCCTTTAATCTACTAATATAAACCTTATTTTCCTTCCTCCTTTCCACTAACGTTCCTTTCTTTAACCATTTTCTCTTGGTCTCTCAAAAATTCCACTTCTTGTCAATTTTATCCTTTTTGTCCCATTCCCTTAACTTCTTCTTCTTTTTTTTCCTTTTTATATATATTGTATCCTTTCTCCCGAATCCTTTTTCTATCTTTTGAATGTATTATTCGAATAGTTCTCCCCAGTGGTGAAATGCTACCGGTCCGCTCTTACCTGTCGGTCGCCGTAGAGCCGGTCGCCAAGGTAGCGCGAGGCGCCGCCCACCCACCCGGACGCCGCCATTTGAGTTCTTTTACCCTCTGCAAATGCACAGAACGTTTTGCGCATGCGCAGAGGGTAAAAGAACCTAAATGGCGGCGTCCGGGTGGGTGGGCGGCGCCTCGCGCTGCCTTGGCGACCGGCTCTACGGCGACCGACAGGTAAGAGCGAACCGGGAGCCTTTTACCCCTGGATGGGGGTTTGTGGGGAGGAGGAGGCGCCGCCCACCCACCCGGACGCCGCCATTTGAGTTCTTTTACCCTCTGCAAATGCACAGAACGTTTTGCGCATGCGCAGAGGGTAAAAGAACCTAAATGGCGGCGTCCGGGTGGGTGGGCGGCGCCTCGCGCTACCTTGGCGACCGGCTCTACGGCGATCTACAGGTAAGAGCGGACCGGTAGCATTTCACCCCTGGTTCTCCCCCAAGTTTTTCCTGGTCTCTTCCCACTATTTTCCTCTTTACCCTTAAATTGATTCTTTTTTGGTGGACATTTCCCTCTGTCTACTCTTTTTATGCCACTGTGAATCCCAGTGAAATCATTTAACTGCTTTTTATTTTCAATCCCTTTTTCTTCAATGTTATTTTCTTGTTCCTCATTTATATTCTTTTTTACCACCTTCTCTCCTATTTCCTGTTCTATATCTTCCAGGAAAATGTCTGATTTTTTATTACCTTTTAAAGTTTCACGCATATTTTTTTAACATCTCCAATAATTCCTCATACATCCAAAGCTCCATGTTGCCAATTTAACAAATTTTTAAATTTTTTATGTTGTATCACCTTTAATTAAAATTTAAGGTCCATATAATCTCTGTTTATTTTCAAATTCTAATGTCCAATTCAAATATTAGTCCAATCCGCTCCAAGTCGAGCCGAGGTGGCGCAGTGGTTAGAGTGCAGCACTGCAGGCTACTTCAGCTGACTGCTAGCTACAGTTCAGCGGTTCAAATCTCACTGGCTCAAGGTTGACTCAGCCTTCCATCCTTCCGAGGTGGGTAAAATGAGGACCCAGATTGTTGGGGGCAATATGCTGACTCTGTGAACCGCTTAGAGAGGGCTGTAAAGCACTGTAAAGCGGTATATAAGTCTAAGTGCTATTGCTATTGCTAAGTCAAAGATTTATTATCTTCCACAGTTACAAAAGATCAGAACCCAGCAATGTAGAGAAACAAACACTCCTTAAAAGCTCTCACAGTTCCCAAATTATCTTTTCTGTAGTCAAGGTCAGTTCACACAGCTGCACTTTCTCTTCTGTCTTCTACCAAGTATTGCAATGCTGTCTTTCCACCAGCAGATGGCTCTCTCCAATCCACAATACTCTCCAAAGCTTCTTGTCAAAACTGTTTATAATACTTTAAATCCACATAAAAACTATTTTTCCCCAGGTTCTTTTCTTTTATTTCTTTTATTTTGTTTTTAGATTTCTCCAATTCCAATCGTAAAAACAAGAATCTTCTTGGGCTTTGTTGTTTTAGTCTCCGCGTTGTCCTTCTCCCTCCATAAAAATTTCCAACTGCCAATTAGCCGCTAATTTCATCTCCGGGACCTTTTAATGTCCAAATTCAGAATTTTCTTTTACCTGTGAGTTGGCCAATCACTCACCCGGTTCCAACACTCCATTCAAAACACCGCTGCTGCACAAAAACTTAGTCTGGTTGCCCCAGCTTCAGAGCAGTCATTTTGAAATGGCTGCCACCCCCACCGCCGATTCGAAGAGCTGTCTCTGACCTGTCGAGGAACTTGTCTGTTCCTCTTGGTCGTCCGAGACGCCTCTCCTTCTTCACTGTCCCTGCAGGACGGTTCCGGTCCAAAGACCACCCCGACAGCAGTTTGTCCGGCTGGATTTTCACAGGGCTTGTCGGAGCCCGCTATTTTTCCAGCCGGTCTCGCCGCGATGCTTCCGGTTCCTCCGGCTTAGACCTGCTTTGACATTAAATTGAACTGTTACTCTGCTTGCTTTATATACTACATTTTCACCCACGTAGGGCAGGCAATAAAGCAAACCGCACAAGAACATAAAAGCCTGGAAAAAAGGGGGAATGCATTAAAAGAAAACGCATACATCTGAGCCAAATATCACAAAGGGTTCAAGACACTCTGTATGTTTTCCTCTGTTCTGAGTCAGCTCACTCTGTCCAGGGTGCTAATCTGTGGCTAGTTTTTCCACAGAGCTACTTGATATTGAATTCCTAAGCTAGATCCTCTGCACAGAAGTTTCCATGAAAACCACCTGCAAATTGTTTTGATATCCCTCTCTCTTTTGTAAGAAAAATTCCAATGGCATTTCCCCCCAAATTGAAAGTATATTGGGGAAGCTAAAAAGAAGAATAAAATTCCTCATCAATATTTAAGATGAATGTCAGGTAAAATTGCCAGGTTTCAGATCAATGTGTCATCTTCTGAAATGTGAGCAGCTGCCGCTTTTGTGGATTACGACTGTTTTTTTTTTTATGATAGCATCAGTGATCTTCCTGATCTGTTGCACTGGAAGAAGTATTTGAATAATCAGAGCAGAAAAACACAATCTAGCCCTCCCTCCCTTCCCCTCTGTGTGTGTGTGTGTGTGTGTGTGTGTGTGTGTGTGCGTGCATGTGCATGTGCATGAGAGAGAAATACACACAGAGAAAAAAAATGATAAAATTTGGAACGAAATGTTAGTCCCAGAGCAAAAGGATTTATATCAAGTTATCTTGTCATGGTGGGGTTCTGCAGTTTCAGCCGAACAGATCCTTAGGAAGGATTTTCTCTTAACTCAGGCATTTACTAACGATTATATTTCATCCTAGGAGAATTTCCTAAGTGTCACGACTTTAATACCGAGAGAGAGAGAGAGAGAGAGAGAGAGAGAGAGAGAGAGAGAGAGAGAGAGAGAGAGAGAGATTTTCCATTCCAGCAATACAGAGCAGGTCTCATGCCCATAGCCAGAAATTTTTATGGAGGAACGGTGTCACAGCCCAGCCTGTAAGAGCACAGCTTTAAATCAGGAGTAGGCAGCATGAGACTCTGCAGGCATTCTTGGCCTGCAATACCCATCATCTATCATTTTTAGTCATGCTAGCTAGGGCTGACACAACTCAAATAACACTTGTATATATGTAACATATAGTTCTCAATTGTTTTAGGGCCATTGCAGGTGGGAGTATTTTTTCTTCTTCCATAGAATATAATTGCTCTATATATTTCTATCATTCTCCTTCTCTCTCCCTCTCTCTCCACAGTGCATTCCTATGTCACATTAAAAACAAAATAGAACAAAACCTAATGAATTTCTGTCTAAAGGTGCTTTGCTCACAATGGTTTGCCCTCTTACTGTGAAAATCTTCCATAAATATTTTGTATTTAAAAAAAATGCCAGCAGTTTCAGGCTACATTATCAGGCTGTATCAGGGTTCTCAACTCTGTGGGTGTCATGATTTCCTAAAACAATAAATGAATTTGCGTGATCCCCATATGAATGCAACCAATTACTTTATTAAGGTAGGGCAGAAATAAATGTGCCACTTACTTTTAATAATTAAAATTTAGTGTATGTATCAAAACAATGATAGAACTTTGCAATTTCATAAAATAAAACTTTTTCCTTGGAAATAAGCAATAAAATCACATGTATAATGGGAAGGATACTCTTCCTTTTTGCATATATAATTCCACATTGTTTTGGGTCAAGACTTGTTCTTTTATAACTGCTATTGTAGCAGACACTGGCTTTGTTGTTCGCTTGTCTAGGCAGATCAGGAACAAGTCCTGTCAATGATCCAGAGTTCATTGCGCAACCTATCAGTCCATGTTCTTGGCACTCTACTTTGTTTGAAGGCCTCAGCTGTTAGGCTGCCCAGGTAGAAGAGTGAATTTTGAAGGCAATCCAGCTTTAGGTGGACAAGCTAAAGCTGTGGCAGAACAAGCAAGCTGCAGAAGGGGGAAAGTTCTGACAGTAATCCAATTATGGGTACAAACCTTTAGGTTGGCAAAGCAAAGCTGGAGCCAGACTATATTCTAGGTTTTCTGTTTGGGTTTGATTGGACAAGCTGGCTTATCCAGAATTGACTGAATGTGCTTTATGATTTATGGTCCTTCTTGTGTGCACAACCCCTGTCTCCAAATTTGCAAGCCTCCCCCCTCCCCCCGTTTGCCTGCAATGTTGGAGGGGGTTTGGAACCCAAAGTTTAATCTCCCCTGTCTTATATAAAATGAAATGAATATAAAATTACTTTTAAATATCTTGAAAAAAAATATTACTCCTATATTTAATGTTTTGTAACTGTAAAAAAATATTGACTAGAGCTGATCATTCAAATATACTATTATCATGCTCAGATGAGCTTAAAAACAAACAGCAGCCTCCACCCTAAGGAGAAAAACCTATCATTTCACCCATGTATAAGACAGTGTGTCAAATGTTGTTGAATTTGTGTCACTGTAAAGGACAAGAATGTCTCTATCAACTAAAAGTCTGCATGCCCTGGACAGCAACAATATCTATATTGATTGGAAATTATAGGAATTGTACGTCAGGGCATTAGGTTGGGAAAAGCTTAGAATAATTTAAAATAAAGTTATATTTAGCCTTTTGCAAGCTATGGATTTCATCTTCTTCCATTCTAATTTTGCTTGGCCTTATCACACTTCACTTAGGAGCAACATCAGATATGTCTAACTCCCTTTCCCCATTCTCATTTTCAATAACCACGAACTGATGTAGCTAGTTGCCATCAAGGCAACTTTTGCCAGCAATATTGTACATACATAACATATTATTTAAAGAACTATTTGTGTGTCATTGGAAGAAACTTACTCTTACACTTCTCTTCAAGACAGCTGGCACTTTTCTTTACTAAAAGGCAAGGCACACTGGAAGGTTTTCATTTAGCATTAGGAGATCTTGGAGAGGATGACCTCGCTAGACACTGCAATTATTTTCCAAGTAAATAATAGGCTTTTCTTCCTGGATTGCTTAAACACCCTAAAGACAAAAGACAAATTTAAAAACTCCAGGCTTATTAAAGTAAAGGCAGAAATGGTCATTTTCTAAAAATAAGGATTCACTTTTTGCAAGGAATTTCAGTCGGTGGGGTCCAGAAGAGGAGCCTTTTCTACTATGGCTCCTGCTCATCATGCTCCCTGAGATGAGATCCTCACCACCCTTATGGCCTTCCGAAAGGCTCTGAAGGCATGGCTGTGCCATCTAGCCCAAAGGGGGTGTGGCAATTTGGAGGTGGCTAATGGAGTAAATAACACCCCACTTCCTCCACGTGTGCACTGTGCTCCCTCCCTCCCTCTCCATCCTGCTTCTAATTGAATTTTAAACAATCAATACCTTATTTATTGTTTTATGTTTTATAGTGTATTTCAGTTGAACGTCTGTAAGCAGCCTAGTGTCACCTCCATCGAGGTGAGCAGCATAAAAGTTTAATAAATAAATAATAATAATAATAAATAAAAAGGAAACAAGTCATGTTACCGTGTGAAAAAAGCTTGCACATTCTTTTGTCTAATTTTGAGGGGTTCTCTTGTAATCAATGATCTCTCTGGATCAACGCAGCTAGCGTTATTACTCAAGTAGAGTGCTAGAAAATATATCTAGCTCAGAGTTCTTGGTGCACCCCAAGCTTGCTTCTTTCCTTGCAGATGGTTCATTACTATGCTAACATAATTTGTTAATCATTTAAAAACCTGTCTTTTTCTTTTCTTTCTTAAACAGACTTTTGAAGTAATTAAAACCCATTCCTCAGGTACAGAAATATAAGTCAATTGAAATGTCTTTGAATATTAGTAGCTCGGGTTGATAGTTATGTTATTGGTTTGAGCAACCAATGTTATTGGTTGTGCTTGGTGATTTGGTTGCAAACGTTTCGTCCCCATTAGAGGAAACATCTTCAGTGCGCTTTGGATTGTGCTTGTCTGGGGGAGCACTGGCCTTTAAATACCTTTCTGAGTCCTGATCGTCTGATTTCGGGTTGTGTGATTGGCTGGCTGTAGTTGCTGAGTCATAGTCTTTGGTTTTAAGTACCGTCTGTGTGATGTAAATTAGTGCTGGGGTTGTTGTTGTGATGTCTTCTGATGATGTCATGGTCTGGTTTCCGGTTGATTTGATCGGCTGCGTGTGATGTGGTCCGATTTCTTGTGATCTGTCAAGTTATAACTTTGTTTGCAGCATGGCTGTTCATTGGTTTTCCACCAATAAATCAATAAACAGACACATTGACATCAACCCAATCTACCAACCACTTAGAATGAAAGAACAACATAAATCACAATCCCGAAGGCAGCATTTAAAGACCAACAGCCGATCAGGACTCAGAAAGGTATTTAAAGGCCAGTGCTCCCCCAGACAAGCACCATCCAAAGCGCACTGAAGATGTCTCCTCGAATGGGGACAAAACGTTTGCAACCAAATCATCAAGCTCAGAGCTCAAACCAACCATATAAGTCAATTGTCCAGCCCTGAAAAAGTTAGATAAATGCTAAGTAGTTTTTCCTTTTTCAAATCCTGGGGAGTGAGTAAACAACTAGTCAATAATTGGTACTTAAATATTAGTCAGGTTGCTCTAGTCTAGAATTATTAACCCCCATTCATCTTGCAATTTTGTTGCTAAAGACTGGAGGATCCACAAGTTCATTTGTTTTAGTAGTGAATCCACACCCAAAAAACTTTAACCTTAGACTGTCTACTGTCGACCTCACCCCATTCCTAAGAGGTCTGTAAGGGGCGTGCATAAGCGCACCAGCGTGCTACCGTCCCTGTCCTACTGTCCTATTGTCCTCATCTATCTGTATTCACTTTGATTATGTTTATGTTTATACCTATACCTGCTATCTTGTACATGTTTGACAAATAAATAAATAAATAAATAAATAAATAAATAAATAAATAAATAAATAAATAAATAAATAAATAAATAAATAAATAAATAAATAAATAAATAGCCATGGGTCCTCGTGTATTGAGATTATTCTCAAAGAGATCTAATCACTTCTGTATAGAGTGCTTTACGTGGATTCTTCGGACACTTCCCGTACCTCATCTTTCGAAAGCTTGAAATACAGCGGCCCCCATATTACAGACCAGAGGAGACTGGAGCTCCGGTCTCAGGTCACAGGTTCCCTTCTCAACCCTGGCCAAGGCGAGATCTGACCCAGGGACTGCCCGCGCCCAGATTTTGCTCCCCCAAAGTCTCCCGCTCTGAGCAGAAAAACAACAGCCGCGCCCGTTTTTCAGCCCAGTTCAAGAAGACTTCTGGCAGCTTCGCGTCTTCGGAGCCGGGGAGCGCGTGCGCATTCCGCCCCGCTTCGCGAGCAACTGTCCAGTGCTAGAACTCCCGTCGGGCTCTTCAGCCTTAAGCGGGGCTGCAGGCGCTCAGATGCCTCGCGTGAGGCCCCTGGAACGGATCGGGACTTTCTCTCCCTCTATCAGGAGCTCAAAGCCGTCGGCGGGTCAACATCCCTTCTTATCCACGACGCGCGTCCCTCCTCCACCTCACTTAGCGAAGAGTGTCCGGGTTCAAGAGAACTCCCAGCTTGCCCAGTTCAGAGAGGCTTAGCCGGCTTGCTTTATTCTCTACCCAGGGCGCACGGGACACGAGCTTTTTGCCTCCCTGAACCCAGACTCTGTTTAAACAAGGTTAAGCGGCGTCCTCGGTTCTTCCCTCTCAGGGCCAGCATAGTGGTGCTTCCCTCACCTGCCAGGGCAAGGGGCAGGCGCGGGGGAGGGGAAGGGGGTGTCGCGGGTTTTGGCTGGTCCGCTCCTTGTTAGTTGGAGACGACTTTGCTGAGGGTGGCCAAGGGGAGCCTTCCGGACCCGTGCTGTCCCCCCCTTTCTTCCCGGCTTGCCCCCGGGGGGGGGCTGTCCCCCTTTTTGGCTACTCAAGGAGCCAAAAAGTAGCCCTCGCGGCGCCCTAATGATTGGGTGAGGTGCCATTGCATCATGTTGCCTGGGCTGCCTCCCTGGTTTTCTCGCGCTGAGGAGAAAAGGGCGCGCGCGCGCTTCTTAGTGGGAGCGGGAAGCACATCTGGGAAACCGCAGGCGGTGGCGGCGGCGGCGCGAGGCAGGGAGAGAGCTGCGCGCGGGAGCTTCCCTTCTTCTTGACCAGCCGGGGGCTCCTAACTCCTAGGGGTGTGTGGGGGGGGGACTCCGAGAAGACGAGCGTGGAGGGCGACGAGATGCTCCGAGGCAAGTCCCAGGAAGCAGAGCCCGGAGGGCGAGGGGACCTCTTTCTCCGCTGACCGCCGCTGGCTTATCCAAGCGCAGGAAAATGGGCTTTGAGAACGCCACGGAGAACCGCTGGGGGATGGCTGGTAAGTTTTAGCCCGGGAAAGCGAGCGCCTCGCCTCGCCTGAGGGGACCCGACGGCCGCGCCAGCCTTTTTTCCAAAGGGGCCACAGGGTTACCGTTCACTCAACCCCGCCCGCGGACATCGAGGTAACCCCGGGCGGGCAGGAAGAGAGGAAGCCGCGCGAGTCCAACGTCGGCTGCCCTCCTGCTTCTTTGAGCTGTAGGAACCTCGAAGGGGATCCAAGAGTGACTTCTGCTCCAGACGGAGGACCAAAGCTATTCGGGGCCATGACTTAAGAGAACCCGAAGATCAAGGGGGGCAGCAGGTGTCACGTGGCGTAGAGGCAATGACCTCCAAAAGGCAAACAATTACGAGGGGTTTTTGGGGGGGGGCGCAATCAGAAGAAAATATGTGTGGGGGTGTTTCAGAGGGAAGAGAAAGCTGTACTCCTTTCTTTTAACTTTCCTAGGTTCCGTTGCCTCTGCTGCCTTCTTGCCTTTCCTTTTTCGCTTTGTTCTTTTCTTTCTGATCTTCAAGCGCCCGTGTGTTGAGGGGCGAACAGAAAGTGGCATGTTTTCCCACATCTGGTGACCTCCAGAGGTGCTGAATGACAACTCTTATGCCTCCCCGGTTGGCGTGGCTGTGGGCACCAGTCAGAGAGGGCTGGGATGCGAATCTAAATAAAACGGATGAAGGCCGATAACTCTCACAATAGCAGCAACAGATCTTGGAATGAGTGGAATAGGGAACAAGGATAATTGCGAGTTGGCACCAGATTTCCCTTTGCTCAACCGAAGTGTGGGGTTGGGAAGTAACCTGTAAGTGCAGGAGATGGGTAGGATAGACTGGCTCTTTGCTTTGATTTTTGGGTTGGCTCAGAAGCAGATACTGCAATCCGAAACAAGGGGACAGACACCTGACAGCTTAATTTGAATAAGAATCATTTGCGTTCTTCATGGTCAGAACTTAATCCTGTAAAGTAATAGAATGTAATAGAATGTAAAGTAATAGAATGGTTTGATCTGCAATGAGAGATATTATCTCTGCATTTTTTTTTATGTTTGGACAATGACAACTTATCCACCACCCCCATCCCATCCCATATTTGAAAGAAAGTATGGTTCCCCTGGTTGGCTTGAGTTTGAAATAATGATAGGGATCAACTCTCCCTCCCTGCAATCATGGGCCCCTTGTACTTATCTCCCTCCTTCTTGATTCTCCCTCCCCTTATTTCTCCAAATCCATGGAAAAGAGAGAAAATAATTTGCAGAAATCTCTTATTAGGGAATAAATTTCTGACAACCTATCTACCCCCAAATTAGAGAGCTTAATGCTGGGTCCCTTGACTGAGTTGCCATTTTCAGATCCAGGATTATGTAAATATGGATTATTCTTTTGAATAAACCAGTGCCGTAAGTAAGAAGAATTTGACAACCGTGGTGGATCTCAAAAAGCTAAGCAAGATCAGACTTACAGTAGTCAGTGCTTTAATGAGAGACCACTAGGAAATACCACTATGCTAACATTTAAATTGGGATTTTTTTAAAAAATCCCCCAAATATTTGCATACTGTTGCCAAGAAAATTGCTTGGATGTGTCTATGAAATAAAAAGGAATTTATTTTGACTCAATGGAGTAATTACGTAGCTTGTTTAAGTTGCTTTTTTCATTTCTATTCCACTGTGGACATTTAGGGGTAGGATAGGGTAGGGAGTGTTGCTCCCTGTGACCAACTTAATATATTTGTGTAAGAGTATCTGATTAGTATATTAGCATTTAATGAGTAATACATATATGGAATTCACTACTGTATAGATCACATGGAAGTCTAGATACTTACAGTCATTGATCTTACTCATTACTTAATCACTTTTAAATATTAACAATGTGACTTTATTTTAAAATGAACTTCTATCTTATATTAGTAAATGTGACTACAAACCCATATAGAAATTAGGTTTACTTGTTTTTATCATTTTAAGAGCACTCTTTCACACTTTCTGCTCCATGGTATTTCAGATATAATTTTCGGCAATAGAGAAGCATCATAACATTAGCCTTGTGGATTTAACTACACGAGGGGAGATATGAGAGAGGCAAAGGTTTCAGAATATGGATATTTGCAAAGCTATTTCAGACTAAGAGCAAATAATGAGCTGCAACATGACATATTGTATTTTACTGCAAGCATCATAGTTTTGATGGCAAGAAGGGGGGAGCATGTGGGTGTGCTTGCACCCACAAGTATATTTGTATGCATAGTTGTACCTATTGAAGTATTTATGATACATATGGTGGGAAAGGTTGGCTGAGGAGGAACTCATGATCTATATCACAATGCACTAATTTAAAAATCAGAGGCAAAGTAATTGATAAGTTATTAAAAAGCACTTTCGGTGCAAAGGTATTTGGATATTTGGAGGTGGGGAAAGCTAATAGTATCCTCTACCATCTTGCATTTCAAAACTAAAAAGCTGGCTCCACAAACTCACCAGAATAGGATATAAATTGTAATATTTTTAATACATTTTGGTGTATATTTCTTTCAATAAAACTCAGTACTGTTGCATTCCACGAAGCTTACTCACAAATAAATAGATACAAGACTGTAGCCTGGAAATCACAAAATGTGAATGATTTCCTCTCTTCACAGATGCATTCTTTTATTTTTGCCAGTCTTTACTTCCAGGGTATCTAGATACAAATTCCTTTTCTCTGATGACCCATACTTGAACTATATCCATTTATTTGTATATGTATTTTAATAACTATGGCATTGTCCAGAAGCCATTACTCCCTTCCTACTGAAGGATGTAAAATGACTCAAAATAGCCCTGGATAGCATAGATAACATGAGGTCCTAAAATCACCGTCTTTCAATTTCTATGAACATATTTGAACAATGGTTTCGTTTGTGTTCTACTAAATACTTTTGTATAGCTTCCCATTATAGCAATAGCACTTAGACTGTGGAAGATAATAAATCTTTGACTTAGCAATAGCAATAGCACTTAGACTTATATACCATTTTATAGTGCTTTACAGCCCTCTCTAAGCGGTTCACAGAGTCAGCATATTGCCCCCAACAATCTGGGTCCTCATTTTACCCACCTCGGAAGGATGGAAGGCTGAGTCAACCTTGAGCCGGTGAGATTTGAACCGCCTAACTGCAGCTAGCAGTCAGCTGAAGTAGCCTGCAGTGCTGCACTCTAACCACTGCGCCACCTCGGCTCTTCTTATTATAAAGGTGACACGACAATAAATGCCTCTTGTTATCTTGGCATCTTAGTAGCCACCTTGTTTCTACTTTTCTCTGCCAAAGAAATGTTGATTTATTAGAAGTGTCTCCTATCATCTATCCACAGAAGTCTGTTGATGATGGCTGGTTATTCTCCACTCATCTATCCACAGAAGTCTGTTGATGCTAGTAATGGCGCATCAGTTTTACTCAATTTTGTGCCCCCAAGATGCGTTGGATTACATCATTCACAGCTGGTATGTCCAATGAATAGCCAAGATAGCCAAGGAAGTTATTTATTGTTAGCTGCTTTGAAGACTACTTTTCTTGTTGAAATTGCGTGATAGGAAGCCTATTATTATAGTTGTTATTTTGGCCAAGAATAGTGGCCATATATTTTTTAAACAAACTTCAAAAACAGCTACAGGGCGCCTAGTTGGGGAAAAGTGATCTTTATAAAGCGGGCTGGTGGATGTAGAAGTCCTGATTAAGTTAGACCTGAAAAAGTTAGTTAGATCACGCATAAAAAGGCATAAAGTAAAAACATCTGGTGTCACTTCCCATCCCACACATATTTGTGCTAAAATCACACACACACACACAAATATATATATACGTTCTTATCACACAAATGCCATGTGAAAAAATAATTGTCCATGTGATGTTGATTTAGAAGATATTTATGTACAGTCAGGCTAATTAAAGATAGATGGAACCTTAATTTGCCAAAAATAACCTGGATTTGGAGATGTGTCAAATAACTTATTTTTCTAGTTGTTACATTTGAAATTCAATTGCATAAGCTTTCATTAATTGATTCATAAGGTTAAAACTGAAATCTTTTGAAACTCATGGCATGTTCATGACACAAGTGATTATTAAGTCAGAATGCACAAACACACATGCATATATATATATTTGATTTATCAAATGCAAACCTGCTAAAAATTAACATGTTGGTTTTCAGCATATGACCAAAAATGTTATGTTACTCAGTTCTGTTTGGTTACTTGTAAAGTAATCCTAGCTAATGGATATGGCACAAACAGACCAAATCTATTGTATATCTCATGTTGGTTATACACTAATTTAATTGTGATGATGTTCCTAAATATATCTGGGACTTGTAACTAGGGACAGTTATTGAAAAGCTCATATTCCCAGTGCTACACATAAAGTCCTATGTTTCATAATCTACATTTACTAATCTGGTCTAAATTATTTGAATATTACATAGCCCCCTCTCTAAACAAGTGGTAAATATAAATTCTCGGTTTAGTTGAAAGCTCCTAATAACAACAAGTCCTACTGATAAAGAAAGCAATGTTAGTTTCAGTTTGGCAAAGCGGTCCATATTCTATAAAGGGCTCCATGTGCTAGACAACAAATTACAAGGTACAGATCTTTTGACAAATGTTGTGCCTTAATTCTAGGTAGAATCAAATAGAATAAAAGAGGTGGCACACCTCATGCCACTAATAGAATGGGATCCACTATTTTCATAAGAAAAGGCAAAGAAAAACAAAGATGGGGTAAAGCTCATGTTCAACTGCTTCTTCAAGAGATAATTACGCAAGTGTCTGAATTTAAACATATCTATTCTCAGGGCCCACCAGGCATACCATTGTGCTCCTACCAAATTGATTCTGGCCCACATGATCACATGTCATTTGCTGCTGTTGGTTAGCTGAGCAAATTAAGTTGTGTGTTGTAGAAAGAATAGTTCTAATCCCACCACACATTTTGCCCAGTCAGTCACAAATGCAGTCCCTTCTCCTATTGGTACTTCTGCCAATACATAGTCAGAGTGACAAGGTCAGAAATAAAAATTCTGGGAACAGTCCCCACCTCTTCTCTGCAGGAAGTACCTACCGGTATTTCTTCAACACCAAGAGAATACTGGTAAATTGCATAACATCACAAGAGCTTTTCCTATTGACCAAGCAGGTTACTATTGCCAATAAACATCTGACTATGCACTTTAAACTTTTCATAAATTGACTGTAAGAGAATATCATATTTTTAAATGTCTTCCCCAGAAGCCCTCTGGAAGTCTGGACACAGCTCCCATTATGTACAGGTGGCGTGGCTCTGTTGAGAGTTATAGTTCAGCATTAACTATATCTATCTATCTATCTATCTATCTATCTATCTATCTATCTATCTATCTATCTATCTATCTATCTATCTATCTATCTATCTATCTATCTATCTATATCTATCATTATCTATATATCTATCTATCATCTATCATTATCTATCCATCATTATCTATCTATCATTATCTATCTATCTATCATTATCATTATCATTCTATCTATCTATCTATCTATCTATCTATCTATCTATCTATCTATCTATCTATCTATCTATCTATCTATCTTCTATCTATCATCTATCTAATCTCCACCTTTATTATTTTTATAACTAACTCAAGGTAGCAAATGTACACAATATTCCTTCCTTTTCTTATTTTTACCACAACAATAATCCTGTGAGATGGGTTGGGCTGAGAAAGAGTAACTGGCCCAAAGTGACCCAGCTGGCTTTCATAGCTGAGACAGGACTAGAATTTACAGTCTGCTGGTTTCTAGCCTAATGCCTTACACACACACACACACACACACACACACACACACGGTTGATTATATGGGATGTAGTTATTACACTGGAGACAGACTCTAGGATAATGATATTAATACAATACACTTAAATAGGTTTTCTTAGTTTAATCATATACTGACTCCACTGAATGAATATGATTTTCTTTTCGTAGGTTTTTTTTTCATCTAAATAAAGAGATTAATCATTAATATACTTTCTTACAAAATCATTACACTTTTTTCAAATAAAATCAAGCTGCCTGCTAGAGTCTATTCATCTATTTAGTTAAGATACTGTATCTGAATATCTTCATTTGTGAGATTTTATTGACAAGAAAGGGAAAGCTGGAGCTTGCTAGTAATTTGTTTCTTTGAAATGCAAAGTTAAAAACTGAGTTGCATATCACTTTCCAAGTTATGTACATTACCTGCACTACATGCGTATGTGTGACAGAGAGAGAAAGAGAGAGAGAGAGAGAGAGAGAGAGAGAGAGAGTGTAAAATTCAAACATGCACTCTCACTTTTCAAACACAAGTAAGATGTTCACAGAAATGCTAGTTTATGAAAAACTGGCTAATATGTATAAGAACAAGTTGATGTTTTACAGGCTGCTGAAAAAATAGATCAAAGTCTAAGAAATGGGAGGTATTCTCAGCCCTTTCGGTTATCCAGCATTGCTCTGTGTATTTAGCTGGATAATGAGTTTTCAATCATTGCTTGAATTGCACAAACTCCCCTTGGGAGACACAGCAAGGTGGGGCTGTCAGTTGCTTGCAAGGTAAGTAATGAGGACTTGACAGTTGCAACTTGAGGCAGGGTTGGTATAATGTATTAGTTATGAATATTCAGTATAACTTTGGAAAATCTAAATTCCCAGTCTCAGCTCAGCCACAAACACACTAAATAGCATTAACATCACATTGGCTTCTCATTTCATTTGTCTCAGTGTTGCCTCCAAACTGTAGACACCTGCTGTAATTTATGCACAATATTGCAAAGTTTATAAGCTACCTGTAAAGATTATTAGCCATAAGAAACAATACTGGATTATAATACCAAGTAACCAAAAAAGCAAGATGATAATGGTGTCAGCTAGGTAGTTTATCTTAGCTGAATGGAGGAGCTCTTCTAATTAGTTGCTCCACAACATAAACCTTTGATGGAAAAAACCAAGGAACAGTTTTTTTCCCCTGGCATGCATATATCTAGTTTAATTGTTTCAAAGCTGTTCAATCTGCAAATAGCAATCTTGAATCTCACAGTGTCCCATTATATGGTATTTAAATAGGAGATCTTAATGGTTAGGCTATTTATATGGGGTAGAAGGAATAGAAAAACAACTATATTTCATTGGCTAGTTGCTCCCTATCATCTGAGGCAAAATCACTGTATCAATATTCAGGCTAGGGTGGGCCCTATAATTAGATAAAACAGATGCTTCAAGCAGTAAATTCTGAGATTGAGGAACACAACGCAGATGCAGGAGGATGTAGTTGAGTGTATCATGTGTCCTTTTAAGATTGCTGGTTTCAGGTACAATGCAGGATCTTATTGCTTACTGTCGTTTCTAGAAATGGTGAGGGCATCATGTTGATTGAGCTTTTTGCCTCTTGCCTCAGACAACAACAAATTTTGAGATGGCCATATTAAGGAGCAACATTGTTTATGCCAGGATATTGCTGCAACCCGGTAGGATTGTTCCAATAATAGGGAATTGTAGGATTGTACTTACAGTATGTGGAAAAGGCCTTGGGAGACTAGCAAAGAGATGCTGCCCAGGAAATGGTCAAATAAGAGACAGCCTAGCCTGCAGCTCTATAGTGGACAGGGTGAGAGGCTTAGAAGGGATCCTCCCAAGTTTCTAAAACTGTAAAGAAGATGGTAGGAGAATTGTACTCTCAGACTTGCAAGATTCTATTAATGTAGCTTTACAAGAAAGTAGAATTAGCTGGTCATATTTCCTGTCTCATCTACCTGATAAGGCTAAGAGTTTAGCCAGTTTCCTAAACCGCTATATGATGTTGTTGGGCTACAGTTGGTGGAATCAGTGTTACAGAATTAGCATCCAGATGGGACCTGTTAGTACAGTGCAGAACAATCTTTTCCCATAGACATTCATGGAAAAAAGCCACAACCAAAACATTGTGGGAAATCATAAATCATGTGAACATGCCATCCCATGTAGTGCCTCTATTCACTAACATGAAGAATTAATCTGTCTTGAGGGGGTTGCAATGGGGACAACAGCTGGGACAGATGTTGTAGTAGAGCAGCGTTTTAGAAAAGGAAATGTTTTTTTAGGAAAAGAAAGGATGTAGTTATCTCATTTTCAACTTACAAAACATGGAATGGTAACGAAGACTTCTATGTTAAATACAGGATTTTCTTTTATTAATTAAACATAAAATTATTAGCAAACATTTTTATGATGCTTCTAAATTTGTGATTATCATGCCAAACCAGCATCCCACTATTCAAATAAATGTATTTACAGTATGCCATCTACTTGAGATTGCAAAAACAGATACAAGGGATGTGTCAAGTATTTAGTAAGTTATAACGGTAGTGAGTTATATTCAGGTGAATTATTATTCTGCAGAATTATTTTATATCTTCTGATAATACCAGTATTAAGCAATCAATTGCACAGCCTTCCCTCTTGCAGAATAATAAATAACTTAAAATCAAAAGCAAAAAATTGTTTTGTTAAAATCTGTAAATTTCTTGGTTATTTTGGCTTTCTTGAGATTTTCCTCCAGGAGATTTTTAAAATCAATACCAATATTTCTAGACACAACTCACTTTGTCTTCTGCATAAGTGGCATTTTGAAACACTGGCTGAAATACTACAATGTTATGCTATTCAATTAGCCCATGCATTAATTAGTTGTGAGTCCAGCCATAGTAATTTATTTGCCTTCTCCTGTAGTGAATGTTGCTTGGCTCTAATGATCCCTTTGGTTAGGTGGCTTCTGAACCTTTAATTTACTAGATTAATTCCTTTCCATATTGCTTCACTAGAGCATGTTTTGGTATTTGTTCCTCTACATATGTTTAGAGTGGTCCATTGGCTGAGCTTGTGAGAAGATTTTTCTTTTTTCATATCACTTTGTGGGTTTCTGCCCATGATTCTTGACCAGAATATGTATGGCAATTACCTCTTGTCCTGTGCACAGAGCTTTACCATTCACCTAAAATTCCCACGTACTTTAAGATAAAACTTTTTTTATGCTTTCAAGTCAGTTTTGTTTACTGGCAACATATCAGTGGTTCACCATTAGTATTTTCTTCTTAGGGTTGAGAGTCCAAAATCACCCAACTGGCTTCTTGTTTAAAGCTAGACTAAAATTCATAATCTCCTAGTTTCCAGCCTAGTGGCTTTAATCACAACACCAAACTGGCTCTCATACTAGAACTTTATAAGGATATTGTTGTTGTTATTTTCTTCTCAGATGAGCTTTCCACAGTGGTTAAGGGTGAATAATGCCATAAACTGCCATAGCATTAGGACTGATTTTCCAATGCTTGGATTTACTGTTGCTCTCAGGTCTATATTCTCCTGTGGTCTACTTATACTATGAAATTCTGCTGTTGAAATGTTGCTGAATGGCATGCAAAGTGATCATTGGGTGCCACATACAGAAAAGTGGAGCATGTTCTTCGGAACAGTCCTGAAATCTATTTTGAGAAGCAAAGGTGACTGGAATACTTTTAAAGTTTTATGAAAAAGACATGTGATCCATCCAGCTAATCATAGTCAACAATGAGTGAATGGTAGACCAAAGGTCTAGAAATCCAAGACTTTTCTTACCCTTCCATTAACAAAGCATCTCATATCTGGATATATTGGAAATTGGTTCACAAGTCTCTCAGGCTTCTTTCTCTTCCATCTCTCATGAATAATATCTATATCGTCAACTTCCATGTCTATGGGCCTACAGTCCACGAATCAAGTATATGCTTTGCAGGCAGGAGCCTCTGAGTTCAATCCTTAGTATTTCAATTCAAAAAGACTTGGGAGCAAGCAATGTGTAAGACTTCTTCCTGAGATGCAAACTGCATAATATGTTAATATGTGGCACGCAGCTGTCTGCCATCTCTTATTTTTTCCGCAGTAGCCTACTTTGGATCAATCAGATTGTGTGTGTGGAGAAATTTAATTCTTCCTAAATGTTCTTTGATTACAAAATTGTTTTGAATTCTTACTGCATTTCACTTTTGCTATTGTTTAAAACTTCATTGCCCCCAAATATGTGGATGTGACTGATCCTGTCTATGAAGATCCCTTTTATTTAGGGATCTTCATAGACAGTATTAAGTTTTTTCCTTCACAGTGATTACGCTGTAGATTCTAATTGCCCAGATAACATTGGTAAATGGAAGTCCCCAAAACAGGTTATATTTATTTATTGTTTCAACATATATAGCTACCCATGTCAAATATATGAGTCTGGTGGCTCACAAACAATTAAAACACAATACAAAACACCAAAACTTTATATGATTAACAATAAAAACAATATAAAAACCATACAACAAAATCCCTAGCCGAGATATTCTAACATCCATTAATAATAATAAATACAGCCACTGCATTGGCTCTCCCTATGCCCTATTGCAAAACCATGTTTTCAGGATCTTATGGAATGCCAGCAGGGCTGGGGACAGTGTGATCTCTGGGAGGAGGATGTTCCAAAGTGTGAGAGCCACAACAGAAAAGGGTCTTTTCCTGGGTCCCATCCAGCGGTGGGTTGCTCCTGGTTCGGCCCGGTTCTGCGAACCGGTAGCGGTGGCGGTGGGAGGCTCCGCCCACCCGCTTGGAGCGCTTCTGCGCATGTGCAGAAGCATCACGCGCGCAAGTGCACATGCGAACCGGTAGCAACGGGTTTTAGAACCCACTACTCATCCCATCAGATAACAGTCCCCAAACAATGGGACCCAGAGCGGGCCTGTCCTGCTAGACTTGATGTGATTGGAGAAAGGAAGTCCATCAACTAACTGATTCAATGCCATGAAGGGCTTTATAGGTCATCACCAGCACCTTGAACTAACTGGCAACTACTGCAGCCTGAACAATAGAGCTGTAATGTGTGCCAATTGAGGAATGTACTTAACTGCTTGTTGTGCAGCTGCATTTTGCACCAGACGAAGCTTCCAAATATTCTTCAAGGACATCCCCAGGTAGAGTGCTTTGCAGTAATCAACATAGGAAGTGACCGATGCATGAGTGATCATGAGCAGGACCTCTTGGTCCAGGAATAGTCACAACTGTCACATAACATGTAGTTGTGATAATTGACTCCTTTATCTATGTTCTCAGCTATGTCTACTTCCTCCTCTACTTGGACTGAACTCTTCCAGTATACCAGCAGTTTCAGCTTTGTCTGCTATAAATCTTTTAATTTAGGATTAAAATCTTATATTAAGACAAATTCTTTTGATGTCCCAAATCTATATGCACAGTAAACCTGGGACAACATTAATTACTGTAAAGTTAATGGGCTTTGGTTTAAAGTTATCTTGTACTTACTTGAATTAGTGCTGGGTATGAATAAAAAGCCTATGAGAATTTATTCCTGATTTTTTTTTCCTCTTTTAAATTTTTGAACTGTTGTTTGATCATTTGAACTACCATTCCTTTGAGCTAAAACTGTTTTGATGTAGTTATATATTTCTGTCCAGTTTTGTAGCACTCTTACTAATAGTTGCTGAACAAAGAGAAGCATAGGGAATCTTAACTTACAAGCATCTGTTTTTTGGGTGGTCCTATGTTCACGGGATCATGGGAAAAATGGTCATTCTGCTGACCACCTCTTTGATATTGGATCCCAAGTAGGAAGGACATTCGCACATCCCCAAAGAAAAAGGGGGAAATTGCATATGCTAATTCATAGCAATTAAAGCACATTAGAAATAATTATGATTTAATTATGATACTTTTATATAGAGGGATATACTTCTCTATCTTATTCAAATACAATAATCCTCTGTCATGGATTTGTCCTCTTGACACCCTGCAAATATTGAGTAGGGTACATGTTCACTCTGTCTAGAACTCTTTGAAAGAAACTCACTTCAGTTCTCCATAAATTAACACTTTCTAGTAAGAGAGAATTGTGCTAGCAACTTAATACTGAATCTGATGACCTTTGTCTATCTAACTAAATTAGGCCCTTCTGGGGTAGAAAGGAAAAAGAAAGCTTGTCTTTCCTTTCTTCCTGATCACCTGCAGCGTACATATCAACAGGATCAGTTTCCCATCTTTTTCTATGTTATTATTTTTTGTTCAGTCCTTCGGTTGCATTTGACTTTTTGCATCTATCAATAACTGCTTCTTGGAATTTGTCTAAGTTTATGTTTGTATGATTATGATAGTATATAGCTGTTTTGTGCATCTGCCTCCTTATCGGTTGCTTTTGATTTTTCCAAGCATCAGGATCTTTTCCAATGATCTTGTGTTTCCAATTCCAATTAGGTATCCAAAATATCTAAGATTTAGCAATAGCAATAGCATTTAGACTTATATACCGCTTTACAGTGCTTTACAGCCCTCTCTTTTACAGAGTCAGCATATTGCCCTCAATAATCTGGGTCCTCATTTTACCCACCTTGGAAGGATGGAAGGCTGAGTCAACCTTGAGCCTGGTGAGATTTGAACTGCCAAATTGCAGGCAGCAGAATTAGCCTGCAGTACTGCACTCTAACCACTGCGTCACCGTGGCTCATTTAGTTTATATTTAGGATTAGGATTAACCTAGTTTTACTCTGCTTAAGACTTAAAGGACTTAAAAATCTGCTTTTCTTAGATCTAAGGCTTTCTCAACGATTTTCTCCAGCACCACAATTCAAAGGCACTGAATTTTCTTGGTATAGCACAGTGATGGTGAACCTTTTTCTTCTTGCATGCCAAAAATGGGAGCGCGCACACGCTAGCGTGCATGTGTGCCGGCACACAACCCCCCCACATGCGCCACACTGCACATGTGCGCATCCCCGCACATGCGCCCCCTCCCCCCGTTGGGCCGTTTTTCGCCCTCCCCAGGCTTCAGGGAAGCCTCCTGAAACGGCCTTCCCCAAGGCCGAAAATCAGCTGGCCAGCGCACGCATGCACACTGGAGCTGACATAGGGCAACACCTTGCGTGCCCTCAGATATGGCTCCGCGTACCACCTGTAGCACGCGTGCCATAGGTTTGCCATCATGGGTATAGCATATGTGATGGTTCAGCTTTCAAAGCCCTATTTTACAACAGGGAATGCCCTGGTCTTCACCGTACATCTTTGTTGGTGGTGTGATCTGGTAATATTTTTACCAGGTCATGATCCCAAGCAATAGATGTCTCTTTAATTCATGGCTGTAGTTACTATCCCTTTGAATTTTTGAACACAGGAAGAATTTTTTAAAAAATCTGTTACTACTTTGGCTTCTTCTCCAGCTACTTGCATTTGGTTGGCATTATCTGTGACATAACCTTAAGATTTTTTGTTTTACCATTGAGCAGTAGAACACATTTTTCCATCCTCAGTGAGTGATTCCTTAAGTCATCCTTATTTCCAGTTATCAAAGTGATCTCATCAGTGTATCTGAAATTGTTGATGTTTTTCCTAGTCATATTCATT
The DNA here is from genome assembly GCA_003457575.1 of Thermophis baileyi. Taxonomy (NCBI): domain Eukaryota; kingdom Metazoa; phylum Chordata; class Lepidosauria; order Squamata; family Dipsadidae; genus Thermophis; species Thermophis baileyi. The sequence continues at coordinate 4,091,978 of QLTV01001682.1, forward strand.
CTAATTTTACTTCTTCTGACCCAACATTTCTCACAATATATTCTGCAAAGAAGATACATTATAAAGGACAGTATATAACTGTGGTATACTCTTTCCTGCATTTCACCTAGTTGCTTCACATTTCATTCTGGCTGTTGCTTCATCATATAAATTCCTCAACAGGAAACTGAGGTAGCCCAGTGCATCTATCTTTTTAAGGGCTACATATAATTTGTTGCAATCTGCACAAGGTCTGCTTCTGGAATCTTGTACTTTGCAGCTTGCCCCTAGTAAAATGGTTCTCTTTTTGCCCCCTGCGTTCTGCTTACTGGTCCAATCCTTGCTTTGACCTATCAGCAGCATAGCTGCAATCAACAGAATCAGGAAGCAATTGTAGCTTTAATATTTTGGAATAAGGATTAACTGCCTACAAAGCATATCATTAAACAGCCTAGCTTGATTTTCAAATCACGCATACAAAAAATTGCTGAAACTTAGAAAAGAGTTCATATACAGCGGAGCAAAAAAGAGAAAACACTCTCCTTCCAACTAGCATACCAGATAATCCAATCTGATACAATTTTAATTGGCATAAGTTTCTTTCTATTCACAGGACTATTTCGATCACAATTAATGGTGTTCTCTTCTGATGATTTAGCTGACATCCAAATCTCTTGAAAATCCATAAGGGTTCTGTTATAGGTTGAAAAGATACAGCTTAGACATAAACCGCTGTGCATTGAAGTTAATATATACCAGTTATTGAACACAGGACTGTTATATTTCCAGGCAAGCAAAGAGCTGAACTCCCATGTTAAAAAAAAAAAAGGCTAGTATTGTATATGCTAGAATAAAGACTAAGACAGAACCAATTATTGTGAAACAGAAAAGAGCTAAACCATGATTCACTACCTCTCCCAAATTCTCAGGAATCTTACAATGTAATCTGCAATAGCCAGCTCCTTATTTTTTGCAGTTGCAAATAAATTCATCGTTATTGTTTTTTGTGATAAAAAGAAGCAATATTACAATTTGGCCATTAGCTCTTTTGTCTATCAGCTGAGGGTAACATAGGATAAGATATATTTTTAGCTTTTACTGGCTCTGGGACTAGATCAGCCTTTCCCAAACTAGTTCTTACAGTGTGGTATACTACAACTCCCATCATTCTAGCTGGGGTGAGAACAGCTGGTCTACAGTGGCAAAAGAATTTTTGTGCTTTTCTAACAATCAGGTTTAATGTTCTTATAGCATCTTTTAAAAAAAAAAGCTACGCAATTAATTAACCAGAAGCACTTTGTGTCCCAACACTTAACTGGATTCTGTCATGATATATTTTTTTATATCTCTACAAAAAGCTAGAAGAAATTCTCCCTCTAGAAGAATGGCTGGTCTGTTCCAGAGGGCGAAAAACATATCAAGCATTTCATGTTTATGCCTCAATGAAAGCCATTGATTAAACTGTCATGCCTTCAGCATCTCTTAGAAGCAGACATGGCTAGTGCAGAATGCAGTAGCTCACCAGGCGATGGAAGCTATACCCATTTGCTCAAACAATAGCTTTTAGTTATTATTTAGATCAGTGGTTCTCAACCTTTCTAATGCCGCGACCCCCCCGCACCCCCTCCCCCCCCCCCCCACCCCCCCCCCCCCCCCCCCCCCCCCGCAAAAAAGGAAACAAAGGGGAAAGCGGCAAGGTGCGCATGCGCAGAGGGTAGAAGAACTCAAATGGCGGCGTCCGGGCTACCAGCTGTCCGGCGACCCGCAGCACGGCCGAACCGGGACCTTTTCACCCCTGCAGTGACGGTGGCACCAAAATGGCGGGCTAACGCGTGCGGCGACCCCTGTGAAATGGTCGTTCGACCCCCAAAGGGGTCACGACCCACAGGTTGAGAACCGCTGATTTAGATCTTGAAAAGCCTGGATAGTTTTAGATTATGATGCAGTTCACTCAACACAGTAAACCATAGCATGGCCAATGGTGATATCCAAATTCTGAACAGAATTTCCATAAATATCCAAGAAAGAGCATCTTAATTGCAATTTCTGCTTGAAAGCTTAATTATCAAAATCATGGTGATCTCCTTTCAGTCTCCCAAGAAAAAAAGGGAGAAAGGAGCATCTTCAAAATGAGGATACTTCACTTGTTAACTTTTCTCTTCCCTCAGCTGTCCAAAACTTAAAACAAGCACAGAGGTTAATGTCAGTTACTTGATACTAGCCAATGGAAATTGTAGGTTGTCCTGGTATCTAACGTAAGTTGCAAAGCTGAGTCCAGTGTGTCATGTATACCCAAACTTCATTTCATTGAAATTTCAATCCCAAGGAAATTATTTTCTAGGCGTAAGATACACTGCTACCCATAGGACTTATTTCTAAATAAATATGCACAGGGTGTTTTTGCTTACATATCTAACTAAATCTTTCCATATGGCTAGGTTCCTGAGGAATAATCTGCATAGTTAGAGTTATAAAGTATATAGACATACTTAACATTTATTTTCTTTGGACTGGTTTTAGATTGTTATGGAGTTTTTAGTGGTTGTGTTTTACGCCACCCAGAATCATGTGTTTGTGAGATGGGGTGGCTATATAAATAAGCTAAATAATAGGATATTAGCAATAATTGAATTATCAGTTTCCATCAGATGCAACAAGGAGGATAGATGATGAAAAATAGTCTTGGTTCTACCCTAAATCTGACATTCTGCTGAGGGCCAAGCAAATTGTGATATAATTGATAACTTAGAAACACAAGAAATGGCTGTGGGTATGGTACATTGGGCATGGGAAGTTTTGCCCTTATCTGCTCCACAGACTTAACCAAATTATATTGTGAGCCCCCAGGGATCAAAACTGAGAAAATAGCAGCCATGATCATTTTAAAGCCCCGCCCTTTTAAAAGGGCATTACATAAAAAGAGACAAGGCTTCAGTCACATGATCATAGCCACTATTTTAACTTTTTTGATCCCCTCTTGAAAAAATGTAATCAGCTGGCAGTGGATTTGCATATAATCATGCTTATTATTACTGATGTATTTGCTGGATTTATATCCCATCTTTCCTTCAGGAAGTTAAGGTGGTGTACTCAGCAATCCCCTTCTCCAGTTTTTCCCTACAGAAAAGCTCCAGGTAGGCTTATATAAGAGAGAATAACTGGCCCAAAGTCACCCCATGAGCTTCTATAGCTGAACCTGGGTCTCCACAATTCCAGTCTACTGTCTTAGCTACTACACAACATTTTATATACAAATAATTGAATTAGTTTTGTATCAAATCAAGCCATTGATCTGTATTGACCAGTAATTTTTAATATCTCATTTAGTGACATTTCCCAGCTCTGCTCCTTGTTTAACTGGAAATGCTAAAAGCTGAACTCTAGGACCTTCTTAATGCAAAGCATAGGTCTTCCTATGAAACAATAGCAGATTTCCATTGCAAATGCTCAAAGGTTGACTCTTCAATGAAGTATCAAATCCATATGCTGCATATGTAAGTAATATACATTGCCTGTTTGACTATGGATTCTGTAGACTAGCTTTTCAGATACTCTTCCTACAGATTTCATTACCTGAATGTGCTAACTAAAGGACAACGGTATTTTTTGAAGACAATCTGATCGCTCCTATAGGTACCGTATTAACTAAACACTGTTCTGTTACTTGGAAACAAGAGGACAATCTTCTGTCTTTAAGCATCAAACAAGTTCTTTGGATGATGGTGAAGAGGCAACAACAGCTCCCTAGCCAAAGTTTTGTAGAGACCATTATTGGAGAATGGAGCATATATACTGCACAGTTTGTTCTGGACCTCCTGTAAAGGTTGGATGCTTTCTGCTACAGTCAGTGATCCTGTCATTTTCCAAGACTGAGAAAAAAAATTAAACTCCCAGTCCAAGTTTGCTTCAGTATGTAGAATGGGAATGTGGATATGGATGTTATCTTGTTTTTGATGCAGGCAGTAAATATGTTGCTGTGGGAAAATGAATAATTGTTTGCCGATAGGTTGTATAATATCATAAAACATATTTGTTAAAATTTATCTGAGAATTTGTTTTTACTATTTCCAAGGAAGATGCTTACGAGAAGAAGTCTGAGAATAGGTGACCTATCCAGACACTTGCAACTATTGCAAGATACTTTGTAGTATAACATTAATACTGTTTTGGATGAACCCTTTGGGATGTTCCTTTTAAAATTGTTGTAAGGAATATCCTTCTGGGTTTGGTTCCAAGTAGGGAAAAAGACACTGGATTCCTGGAAGTTGCTTGGAAAGAAGGTTGAATGGCGGACAGGAGCACATGGCATGGGCTCCTGAACAGAAAAGGTGGATCACATGCTTCCACCTGAGTCCCAGGCTTGGCTGATGTAATCTTCCCAGGTACCATGTGGTGTAATGAAAGGGCTTTGGGCAATTACTAATATGGCTGTCTGAAGGAGGTAGATCTTTGTTATGTAGAATAGACTGGTCCAGGCTATTAACAAAGGGGGGGGGGAAATGAGTGAGCTGGGCCATTCCTTGATGGCCCATTGGCAAAGGTGGGTGCTACTAAGAGTGAGTCTGTTTCCTTTCTAAAAGCATGTTTCTCAATTTCTCTAGGGATATTCTATATAATATTCTGCCTTTTTAATTTTTCCTAGGATATTTCATTTTTCCAGGAGAGGGATGGGTGCTAACTTCCTACAAAACAATGGAAGCAAGAGTTCAATCCTTCTCATGACTTATGTGCATTTTACCAGGACTGTATTTGAAATATGCGTATATTGGCTTCATGCACATTTTATGCATATGTTTGTAATGATGCTTGTTGCAAGATTTGAAGAGAAGTAGTCCTCAAACCCCTTCTTTTAGGAAATTGTATTCTTTTGTACTCTGAATTTCCTCTCCTTCCTTGTTGCATATAATATAATCTTGCTTATATGATAACCATGCTGTCTGATTAACCCTCAGAAAGTTCTTGCCATAGGTCAGGAGCTTAACTAGTGAGGCATGCACATTTCTTCTTATTCTTCTTGTTTGTGGACTGACCTTTAAGTATCTCTATAGAAATAGGGCAGTCAGAAAAAAGCTTCCTGGTTTTGCACTAAGAGGAATACTCAGAAAGATTCAAAGTCAGCGCTTTTTCCTGCCTTGTCACAGAAACTTTCCAAATTTCAATATATATGCCCAACAAAAATTGCTGGTTAGCTGCTGTAAAGAACCAAGCAGTTAAAGGAAGATCAAGCAGCATTGACTAAGTTGAGAGCTGCAAAACTCATGAGGCTAATTCAAAAATGTTCTTCAAAGAAGATTTTATTTAGAGAAAGCAAAGAAATAAAAATGATGGATTTGAAAGAAACATATCATTAAGTTAATGAGTAATTATTTTTGTTTAGATGTTAAAGGTTATTTAGCAAGCTAGTTAATTTGCAAAAAAACACACCCACTAAATACACTTCAAACAGATGCAAACATTTCTTTTATTCAAGAAGAAACAGGTTTCTATGTCACAGTATAAATACACCGTGCCTATCCAAGATATATGATCACAGAAAAACCTAAGAGATATTCTTTGGTTATTAGGGGCTCACCTTTCTTACATAAAAGTCTGGGTAAATCTTGGCAGACTCCTGTTTTGCAAAAATATTTCTTCTTGTTTGAAGAAAACCTAGATGTGAATCGCTAAAAAGTTGTGCCAGTTAGTGGATAAAATCATTCTCATTCACTCTGAGTTGGAAGCTGGATGGACATAAAATATTGAGAAGACAGTGATGACATCTTCAGTTGTTATGTGGGAGGTTTTTAAGCCTATGGATCCCAAGAAAGTAGACAGACTCCTCCGTGATCTTACATCTACCAAATTTGGATTGAATTCCCACTTTACCCAGCTAATAAAAGTGGCCAGAGAGAGGACTGGAGGTTGGATCCCAGTTGTGATCAACACACTCTTGAGGTAGAGAGAGGTGGCAAATACCAATAAATAGGCATGATCTATCTGCTCCATAAGAAAAAAAATGGACACTTACTATCCTATTTCTGATGTTCCCTTCGTGAGGAAGGGTTCTGTGGATAGGCTGCGGTTTCAGAGGGTTCTGGAGGATCAGATTATCTAGACCAATGGCAGTCTAGATTCGTTGTTCATTCTCTTGGATGATCTGTAACGGGACTCGAGATGAAGGTTTATGACCTTTGTTTTCCTTCTAGATCTTTCATGGGTTTCATACTGTTGATCATAGTATCCATCTGGACCACCAGTGAGTATAGAGAGTTGAAGGCATGGTATTTATTTATTTATTCAATTTATATAGCCACCCATCTTTCCTACCTGAGTGGGCATATCCAGATAGTGTTTGTGGAGGTGGGGTGAGAAAAAGGTTGAACTTGTGGATACTTCATTACGGAGTACTTCCGAACTCCCTTCCCCATCCTGTTCCACATCTACATGAAACTATTGGAAGAAATCATCCAACAATTCTGGATGTTACCAATATGCAGATGATATTCAGTTATGTTTCTCCACCCCATGTCTGATGAGAGGTATGGTGAAAGTCATAATGAGGGTCTGGGTGGGGAAAAAGAGGCTTAGATTCAACCCAAAAGATGGAGTAGCTGTTGATTCAAAGGCCAATTGAATCCAAAACAATACAGGTAGTTTTTGTTGAGCAACTGCCTCATTTAGCAATTGTTTGTAGATATAAAGGAGATAAAGAAAGACCAGACCTTGCATTTACAACCTTTGTAGGCTTGTAAAGCAAAGAAAAGCTGAACTAGGATCATAAGCAGTCACAATTAGCTATCTCTTCACTTAATAACTATGTTGCCGGTCCCAATTGTGGTCAGTAAATGAGGACTATATGTATCATCTTTGACTGTTGATAGACCTGTATCATCTTTGACTCCCCTCCCAGGAGGAATAAATTGACAATGTGGTGTCCTCCTGGCTTCATGGCTCATATTGAAAGAACAAATGGAGATTGTGACTGGGAGGGCTTTTACACAGCTTCAGTTGGTTTGCTAGTCGTGGTTTTACCTGGAATAGATTGCACTAAAGGTGTTCACTTATGCCCATGTCATTGCTCAATCAGAATACTGTTCTTAGCTCTACGTGACTGCTGGAAACTTCAGCTGCTCCTGAATGTAGTGGCATGGGTAGTTAGTGGTGAATCCAGGCTAGTAAATCAGGGGTGGGTTCTACTTACCTTCCCCACCAGTTTGCATCACAACAGAAGTGCACGTTTTGTGCACGTGCATCCCTTCCCAGAAATGATCCTCTGCGCAGGCAATAAGAACTTTGAAACATAAAGCTTTCAGCTAGTTGGAAAGCTTAACATTTATTCTTCACTAGAGTCTTGAATTTCAAAATATGTCATTCCCCAAAGAGAAACTTGGCTGATTATACACTCCACATATTTATGAGAAACAAACTTCCCGCCCCACCCCCACTAATCCACATAATGTAATTTGGATCATGACAAGTAATTTTTATCTTTGATGTGAATTGCATGTGTGGCTAATCAAAAAATTATTTGAAGATTAGCTTCATCTTCCTAATAATTTCACATTTGGATTATAAAAGAGGTAGACAGTACAGATCCATCAGTTAACAGACATACAGAAAATCCACCTAAACTAGAAAGTAGATTATAGTTAGCCAAACAATGATATGTCTGGAGGGTTCTCAGCAAGGATTAACCTTAAGTGCTTCAGATGGCAATATGGAATCCAGCACACATGTTACAATGATTAACAATTTTATATTATAGTTTGTTCATGAATTTATAGTCACATATTTGACTATAAATCCATACAAATCCATATTTGACTGCATTTGACAGCATTTTTGGTTCATTTAGCAAGGCAGAGGAAAAGTTACTACTAGAAGTCTATGTTTATAATTTATGTTTTTGCCCTACTTCAGGCAATGTCTGATCCTTGAAGAAAAATGGAGCATGGGCTGTGTATTGAGCATCTAAACAAAGCAGTTCATCATTCAGTTTAAAGGTTCAAGAAGCTAACAATGACTTAGTACTTTTCCAGGTCAAAATGACTTTAGGTTACAAAAAGAATATATTCCTGCAGATCTATCTAAATATAGTTTAGAACAGCTTGAAATATATAATACAATATAATTCCACATCAATGCAACTGCTATAGACATAATGTCTCCAATGTAGGTTTCCTAAGAACATTTTGTTAGACACTCTGAGATACGGATGTTAAGCTAAATGGAACATTGGTTACTTTAATTTAGTAGGTATCCTCTTATAATGTTATCTTTTCTGTGGCTTGACACTATTTAATATGTGTAAATACTCTATTCTTAAAAGTTTTTGTTGTTGTTGTTAGTTGCAAAGTTCTTAACTTCACGTTAAGACCCATCACGTTCTTAAAAGTGCTCTTATTCAAATTGAGAACTATATAAAAGAGTACTTGGACACATACATTGTGTGGTGTAAATGCTTAATATTAGCATTTATGAATATTAAACTGATCACATTCTGATGGTTTGGAAAAGATGGGAGGAAGTGTTTCATTTCTAGCAAAGCAATGCTAGGCGCTCTTACTAATTGAAAGCTAAGTCTGTACTTTCAAACCCTTTTCCCTAGTCTAATAGGTATAGAGCTGGCTTTATGGGGAGGAAAGGGCACTTCACACATGCATGGGGACCCTTGAGATTTTATTATCACTTCATGAACATTAGAGGATGAAACATATTATGAAAACTGGCTCCTGCATTGTGCTCCAGCCCATTATCAAAATCCTTGTAACAACAAGCTCAAAGTGGCAGCTTAATTTTAAAAAATGTAATGTGAAGTATCAATTAAGTATAAAATATTCCACCCATGAGACACCCAAGATGTCATTACCGAATAAGCAGCATTGTCTTTAAAAATTGCCAGATACTGATAATGTTCCTGCAGCTGCTAATGGGAATGATTAGTATTGTTAATCCAGTTTTACATAATCTAACCTGTTCCAAATTTATGTAAATAGGTACATAAAATGCCAACAATATTGTTGAATTGGTGGTTTCCATCCCCTTGGAGAAAATAACTTTTGACTATAAGTGCCTCCCAAGTGCAAAATTATGAATTGGATTAAATGCAGGATCATATTGTGTGTGTATGTATCAGAGAGAGACAGACAGACCGAAAAAAAGGGAGGGGGGGTTAACATTAGGATTGTAGCATGTGAGAAAGGGTTCTAACCATTACTTTCTCTGTTGCCCAACTATGGAGCCTTGCACAAAGTATTGTTCTGAAGTTCTTTTTGTCCTGGATGAAAGATATCCTTAAAACAATAGCAATTTTTATTCTAAAGCAGTATTGTTGTTTCATCATTGTTATTATTATTACTGGATTGTAACAGAGAGAGCAAACATTTAGCACAAAGCCACAAATGCATTTAACTTAATATATTGGTTGGCTTTGGACACTTGAAATCAGCAAAATGTGCTTCTCAGTCAAGATGTTTTAAAGTGAGTTGGAACTATGGCAGTGATGTGTGTCTTCCATATATTCCTGGGACATTTCTCTGCTAAAGTTTTCTGAGAGTTCTAGAATAGACCTATGTGAAGATATACTGTATGAAATAATTTGGTATAATTTAAGTAATTGCTTCTTTGAATACAGACCTCGTACATGTAAATCTTGATTCCACTGGATTACAATATTACTTCAAGAGAACTGCATTACATTATAACATTGCTATCATTTATGGGATGATATTAAACGTTTGTGTGAAATAGACCCATAAATCATTTTCTATAATCTACAGGCCATATTGGGTTATTACCATGGTAGATAGATTAAGTTGTTCCTTGATTCTAATGTATGCCTGCATTTTATTAGTTGTAACATATAGAAAGACTTCCTTTGTTCGTAGATGTCTTCAAAAGGGAATTGTATCTGATAACTTCCTTATTTGATATCATTTGCAATCTGTTCTTAAGAATACCAAGAATGAGTGGTTTTCCCCCCCCCCCAATTTTGCCTTCATACTTGATTTATGAGATAGACTAGACTATGAATGGACTCTTCTAAACTAATTGATGGATTACCGTATTTTCAATCTTGGTTTCTCCTCCCACTTTCATGAAATTCTAGGAATTGCTAGGAATTTTTTGTTAGAGAGTTCCCTTACAGAAAGCCACAAGAGGGAAATCAGGAGCCTTGGTTGCCTGAAAGTAGGCACACAGCTCATCCATTCTCCAACTTCTGCAACAGGTTTGCATTTAATTTTAAACTATGGTATTTATTTCTAATGTTTCCAGTCCTTATCAAAATCTGCATATGTACTTTTTATGCAAATCTGTCTTGTTGTTTTCTATTGTTTGGAGGTGGTTGATGAATATTTTCATTTTGTGGAAAGTATAATGGAAGTGAATACAACTGTGATTAGAGGCATTGTTTTCCATGATGATCAATATTAGTCTAGCATGCAAATACTCCCTTTGCCCAATAGAAGGAGTTGCCCATGGAAAGTTCTCAATTTTCTCCTTATTGTCTAAATGATCCTGGTTTGTGACCTTGAGTATTATTTACATACATACATACATACATACATACATACATACATACATACATACATACATACATACATACCTTATTATTTGTCTGAGATCTCATAAAACTATTTTTCTTCCTGGACTGGGCAGGGCAGAGAAATGATGCTAATTAGCTGGGTTTATGTAACTGCTATATCCTAAAAGCTCAAAGGCATTTTTAGAAGACTCTTGCAATAATTAACCCTACCAGTGCTAAATGCAAGATCTTCAGTGGAGGTTGCAAGATCTCTGATATATACTGTATTCAGGGTAGGAGAACCCACCATTTCTTTATGCATTCTGTTCCAGTACTGAATACTGTAACTCTGATTGTCTGGAAATTTATCTTAGTGTTTCACCAAAACACTGTGTAAACTCCAAGACTAAATGCAGTTTTTACCAACCTTCTAGCTTTGTATCCTCACATAAACCCCAAATATCTTTTTGGATTATTTAAGTGCACACTGATTTTCTACTTTTGGAGGGCAGTATGCACTGAAGGCCAGTCTTGGCCAGCCTGGGAATGAACACCTAAGCTTGCTCCTTGTTTTAAAATTCTCCACATCCTTCCTTGGTAAAAATTATATTTTCATATTTTGCGGGTTCCTGGACCACCTAGGGATGACAGAAACCGGGCATTCAAAGCTGCACAAGCACATTTCTGATTACTAACAAACCTATTGGCATTTCAATCAGGGAATTCCAGAAAGAACAGACATTCTGACAGCTCTCCAGAGAAGGGTGATCAATTGCTTTCTTTGGCTGCAAAACTGACAATCATAAGAGCAAGTAAGGCAAACTGCCACTGCTTATGCCCAAAATGCTGTGATAGGTACCATCCTGAAACACGGCCTCATAATGTTTAATAGATAAAATAACAAAATGAAGTGCAGAATCATGTTTATACATCAAAGATAAGCAGAGGTAGTACCTTCCAATTTTGCAGGTAGAAAATTGAGGTGAAATAAGGCAGAGGCTTGATATTTACTCAGAAGCTCATAAATAGGGAACCATATCTCTTCCTTTAAGAGAACAGTTAGGTTTTTGAAGGATTATTCAGTTTATATCTGGGCAAAGAATTAGAAACAGATAACAGTGAAATTATCTGTCATCCATTAACACTTGGATAGCAGCCTGAACCCAATTTTCATTTTAGCTACATAAACAGAGGCACTGTTTACACTGCTGGAGACTGTTGTCTGTCTATAGCTGTTCGTCTATCTATCCATCTATCTATCAGATCCAACATATCCCAAGGGTCTTATTATTGGCATGTAAAAATCCCAAATTCATACTCTAAACTGTCAGCTGGAACAGTTGCTCCCCAGTGCAGTGACTCAGTAACTAATTAACCACTATTAGATAAAGCTATTATCTCTACATCTTTGACTGCGTAACCTCTCTCTCTCTCTCTTTGTTAGGCAAATGCTTAATAACAATAAATATATGTTTATCATTCTTTCTCCTCACCCTCCCTCTTCATCCTGCTGTGGCTCTGATTCTGCTTTTTCTCCCCCACTCCTCGCTTCTGTTTCTTTCATCCTTTCCAAACACTGAAATCCAGATTGTGTGAGAGGATTAATCTGTTCAGATTCTTCACTCTTATAGAATTTCTCAGCAAACAATGATAGCTAGTCTCTGGGGATGACTCCAATGTTGGGATGGTGCTCTCTCTGGCCTTTTTAAAGCGCTAGCTGACTGCAAAATTATGTCAGCTGATTTTTCCTAGTCTCTTGGCCCCTGCCATTTCCCTCCCCCCTTTAGATAAGAGTTTAGCTGTCTTGCTCAATGCTTGCTTTGGCTGGGATCCAATGTGCTTAGCCTGGGGTCTTTCTTTTTAGTGTCAGGGCCTATATGTGCAGTGTTGCTTATGAAAGAGTACTTCTAATCTTACACAAAGTACATTTCACCTCCTATGGGACAGCATCAATCTTCCACACGGAATTAGAATTTCTTACCCCTTTGGAGAGGGAGGTTACTATTAAAATAATATGAGTTTGGGGTCATCAATCTCCTACACTGTTTTTTTAACAGTGGGTATTTCTTTGGAAAATGACTATAAGTGTTTATACCTGAGAAGTTAAATGGGAGAAAGGAGTTGACTATTAATATTAAAAGAGAATTTAAATATGTGCGGTATGTTAAATATGTGTGGTATCAAGTTTTTGATAACCCACAAATTTAACTTACAGCATATATTTAAATTAAAGGAATGAAAAGCCTAGGCTATGGGCAATGATGCCCACCAGGCAATGGAAAACATTCACAGTAGATGCAGCCTCTTTTCCCCCAGACCTCCACTTCCCTGTTTTGCGCCATCAGCAATGTGTGCAGAGATATCTGTTGCCTTAGTAAAGGGGTGTCACACTGGCGGTCCACGGGCCGGATGCATCATGCACAGGCCACACCCACCCCAGCTCCATGAAGGGAAAAAACATTGCAAAATGTCACATGACGGCAACGTGATGCGGCGAGTTTGACACCCGTGCTTTAGTACAATGTTTCTCAACCTCAGCCTTAAAGTTGCATGTATTCAAACTCCCAGAATTCCCCAGCCACTCTGGTGAGGGAATTCTGCGAGTTGAAATCCACACACAATGCTGACTGGGGAATTGTGGGAGTTGAAGTCCACACATCATAAAGTTGCTGTTATTGAGAAACACCTGCTTAGAGATGATATAAGTTCATTATGGATAGCTTTGTCAGGCGCCAAAAACCAAGGAAGATACATTGTAATGCTTCAGAGCAGATTTCTTCATTGTTACCTAAAGACAGAATCTAAAGCAGTGGTGGAATTCAATTTTTTTTTACTACCGGTTTTGTGGGCGTGGCTTGGTGGGTGTTGTTATGTTCTAACTGTTTCAACTGTGTTGCATGGTTCCAACCAGGTCCAGCGTTTGAGCGGGAAAAAGCTCAAACGCTATTGGCTGGTCTGTCTGACAGCTCCCTATAAAAGGGCAAGCTGTCAGACTGCTCTTTGCTGGTTGCTTACACAAGAGCTGAAATAAAGAGCTGCTTTGGAAGTCTGTCTCCTGTCATCTCTACCCACTATCTAACAGTGGCGACGAGGGCTTGGGCCAGGAGAACTGTGACTAGCTTCTTCAGCACTTTCAACCAGCCAGGCAGACATCTTCCTGCCTCCTTCTGCCGCTATGAGGGCAAGCTGTCAGACTGCTCTTTGCTGGTTGCTTACACAAGAGCTGAAATAAAGAGCTGCTTTGGAAGTCTGTCTCCTGTCATCTCTACCCACTATCTAACAGTGGCGACGAGGGCTTGGGCCAGGAGAACTGTGACTAGCTTCTTCAGCACTTTCAACCAGCCAGGCAGACATCTGCCTGCC
>QLTV01001682.1:4130333-4183124 GCA_003457575.1 Thermophis baileyi
TTGTTGTTACCTGACACTAGTGGAGTTGAGTGGAGTAGAAGAGGAGAGCTAGGCAGCCGAGGGGAGTGAAGATAATAGGGAGGAAAGTAGTTATGGCAGGAAGAGGGACATAATGCGAGATGGGAGGAAAAAAAGTTATCTGGTACCAATCTCTAATTCCAGCCCCGTCTCAACTCATGAACAAGGCATCCAGATCAAGTTGGGTATCCTTTTTTCTGGTTAATGGTTCTGAATGCTAGGTATATCTGTAATAAATTTAATCTTATCTACAATTTAATTGTGAATAAGTGATCAGATCTGGTGTGCACTATTGAGACCTGGCTGAATAAGATGTGAGGAGTCTCCATTATGGACATCTATCCAGTCAGATTTCATATAATCATCAGTCCTGATTTCAGAGTAAGGGAGATAGCCTGGAAATTGTTTATCATGAGACTCTGGCCTTTGCAAGATCATTTTTCTTCAGGAGGCCAGATATGAGTTGTTTGATCACATTGCAGTAGATTTACCCAGAGTGTTAGTTTTGGGCAGTTTTAGTCTCCCTTCTCTGACATCTGAGATGGCTTCAGAATTCATGTCCTTAATAATAACCATGGATTTCCCTAGGTTGTCACTGGTACAACCCATGTAGCTATCTACCTGGCTTTTATTTTAGAGCAGTTGAGGTAAGATCTAGTACTGGGAGACTTTTTCCTTACTCACTTGTTATGGACACTTCATCCTGTCTGTAAGGTTAACTGGAGACACTAATCCTTGCAGATAGGAAGTACCAATTACAATGGCCTATCCCAGATTTTGATGGACTTGGAGAAATTCCAGACAGCATTTGGGGGATTTCTTACAGATCAGGAGGGTAGGTCTATTAAATGGCTTGTCTGGAATGTGAGAATGACTAGGCTCCTAGACAGATTTAGCAGCTTCTCATTGCTTGTCAACCTTAGACTGTTCCTTTATTCTTTGAGGTGCTTTGGGAGATGAAGTGAGTGAATAGGTGCATGAGAAACGGTTATAACTGGACAAGTATAGAGCTTAAATTAGAGCTTTTTTATTTATGGTGGTAAAGGTGGCTCTGTGGGAATACTTTTCAGTCCTCACTGTAATTGCAGATAGTTAGCTTGATGTACTCATTAGTATGTTTCAAACCTTTCCTGGCTGGCAAACTCTATTGATATAAGTTCTAATTGTCTGGCCAAACATTTTATGGTTAAAACAACTCATATTAATTCTGAATAGAAAGTTGGGTGGACAGAATCCAAAGAAGTGACAGAAGTGATGTTTGCAGCGTTAGTTGAAAGTTTTAGAGCCTGTAGATCTCAGGAAGTAAAAACATATGGACTAAACTTCATCCCATCTAGCTAACTAAATTTTAAAATAGCTGTCATAAAGGAACTAAACTTAGTACCCTGTGAGCATCACAGCTTAGTGGAGATTTGAATGCTAGTCTTCCCAGTCCCAATTGAGTTGTCAAAGTTTGCTCTATTGTTTGAGTGTTGCAGATGTATAATATATCTCCAATGTCTTTTTCCTTCCTTCCCTCCCTTTCTGCAGACTTCACATATAATTTGTCTTCTCAGCCTGAACTGTTAAGAATGGCCAACTTCACCAATGGCAATTTCACCAAGGAAAACACGGCTAAGTATAAAATTGTGGAAATGATTTTCATAGTTACTGTAACTGGGTCACTTAGTCTTGTTACTGTGGTTGGAAATATCTTGGTCATGCTGTCCATCAAAGTGAACCGCCAACTTCAGACTGTCAACAACTATTTCCTCTTTAGCTTGGCCTGTGCTGATTTGATAATTGGCATCTTCTCAATGAATCTCTACACCGTGTATATAGTCAAGGGCTATTGGCCACTTGGGGCTGTAGTATGTGACCTCTGGCTGGCACTGGACTATGTAGTGAGTAATGCCTCTGTCATGAACTTACTCATCATCAGTTTTGACCGCTATTTCTGCGTTACCAAACCACTGACCTACCCAGCTAGGCGGACAACCAAAATGGCAGGACTGATGATTGCAGTTGCTTGGATATTATCCTTTATCCTCTGGGCACCTGCCATATTGTTTTGGCAGTTCATTGTCGGAGAGAGGACAGTACCAGAAGGACAGTGCTACATTCAGTTCCTCTCCAATCCGGCTGTAACCTTTGGCACAGCCATTGCTGCTTTCTACCTCCCAGTAGTTATCATGACTGTGCTGTACATCCACATCTCATTGGCCAGCCGGAGCCGTGTGAGAAGGCACAAACCAGAGAGCAAGAAAGAGAAGCGGACTAAGCCACTCAGCTTTCTGAAAAGTCCTCTGGTCAGGCAAAATAACAACAATTCTCCCAAGAAAGTGGTGGAGGTGAAGGAGGAAGCAAAAAATGGGAAAGTAGAAGCGCAGCCCTTGCAACCATCTGAAACTACTGGCCACCAAGAGGAGAAAGAAACCTCTAATGAATCCAGCACGGTAAGCATCACCCAGACAAATAAAGAGAAACAGGGGCTGGAGATTGTACCAGCTGATACAAGCGAGAGCCCTGCCCATCCTCGGATCAACCCTGCCTCTAAGTGGTCCAAAATTAAGATAGTCACTAAACAAACTGGGACTGAATGTGTCACTGCCATTGAGATTGTCGCAGACAAAGAAGTCCGTTCCACCCCAATTACCTTATCAAACAGCCGTCCAGCTAACGTTGCCAGGAAGTTTGCCAGCATTGCCAGGAGTCAGGTTAGGAAGAAGCGACAAATGGCAGCTCGAGAGAAGAAAGTCACCAGAACCATTTTTGCCATCTTGTTGGCTTTCATTTTGACATGGACACCTTACAACGTGATGGTCCTCATTAATACTTTCTGCGATTATTGTGTTCCTGAAACAGTCTGGTCCATTGGGTACTGGTTGTGCTATGTCAACAGCACCATCAACCCAGCTTGTTATGCCCTTTGCAATGCTACCTTCAAGAAAACCTTTAAGCATCTTCTTATGTGTCAGTACAGGAACATTGGTACCGCAAGATAATCTGGATTTGGGGGAAGACTCAGCAATGGGGTCGTGTGTGGAGATTTGTTATTCTCCAGCCAGATAACTCTATTATTCTTAGTCATACCATTCATTACTAGATGGAGCCTTTCACCAAATGCAGAATCAGAACTGGTGAAAACATATGATTTCAACATACTTGGCTCTTGAATATTCACCAAGAAATAGGCAGATCATCCTCTTGACTGCTTCTTCAGAAAACAAAGAAGAAGGAGGAAGCTAGGGATTAGATGTGGTGAAGCCTCACAGTATCACCAGACAGACGTAACAGACCGTGCTCTTTTGCCCTGCTGCTCTTGAAATACCATAAACTTTCATGATCTTCTAATTTCTGTCTGACTAAACTAGGATGCCTCTATTGGTGGCTAGGTGGTACATTAGAAAGAAATGCAACCAAAAAAAAAAGATCCTTCTTTCCTTGGATGCATTGCTGGCTTTAAACTTGTGTGCACCTATGAGACAGAAAGAGCAGCAAGGGACAACAGGGTTAATTAAGTAAACAGTTAAAATGAAAACAAAAATATATTGTTTCAGCACCAGTCATCAAGCTGTATCAATTTCTATTTGTAGGCTCTAGGATTTTGTCTAGTTGAATTTCCAGTGTCCCGGGTGCAAGGGACTTGTTCCTCTCAGGGAATATATCAGCTGCTGGATAGACCTGTCCGCTTCATAAGGACCTTACCAAATCTGCCTCAACTCCATTTCTCCATGGCAGGCTGTTGGGCCAAACAGACTTCTTTCAGGATGGGTTGAATGCCACCCCAGATTGTTTTGAAAAAAAAAAACAAAAAACAGGGATATCACATGGATACTCAAAGTCAGTTCTATAACATTTTGGGTCATGTGCCCAAGTTGTCTAAAGTTATTAATCTCAAAGGTAAGCATGGTGCCCTTGAAGCAGTGGAAGCTCAACTGCAGCTCCAAGGAGAACAGCAAGCAAAGCAACCATGATGGTGGAAGATCATCTTTATGCTGGCAAGTCTTTCTAAGAGAGTCTTTAAAGCCCTTCATTTTTGTTCCTTTTAAAATTATGTCACCAAGCATACCAAGTCCCCCTTGCTCCACACATATTTGCTTAAGTATCATTTCTTTTTATGTACTTTAAAAAAAATTCAGATGGTAGGTTCTGAAGCAGGCTGTGGCAGAGAAAAACAATGAGTGGCTACCCCACTTGTTTCTGCATTATGAATTTGAGGGCATACTAAGAAGATACTCATGAGCTTTGTAAATGAGCATTGCCTTCCTTCTAGTCATTGTTGTCATAGATCCCTCAGCATGTGGGTTCCAGTGTACATATGCAGCCTAAATCCCAGAATACTCATGTTCCGTGTAGACCAATTAAACCCACGTTTTGCTCAGTGTCTCTGGCACCCTCAGGAACATATTAGAGCAGAGTATAATCAGTAATCCAATGTTTCCTGGGTTGGTCGGAGTGACCATAGCTATAGACCTCTCTATTTCATGGCTAAGGGCTGTCAGTTTAAGAGATGCCCTTACATTTGGTCAAAGGGTCCTGCTTCATGTGGCTGTAGAGGCAGCTAGGCTGCCACTGCCTTTCACATAATTTGCATAATGTTGCCCAAAATGCCTTGCAGTGTTTTTTTTAAAATTAATTTATTAATTTATTTGTTACAACTACAGTGGGAACCACTTAAACAAATAAAATAATTGAACTACATATAGCACACCTTTGGGTCAATCTTTTCTCAACGAGTTGCAAATATTCTTCTCCTCCACAGAGAATAATTTAAGATATTAGGGATTAAACTTGAAATTCTCTCAAGATTTTGTGAATTAAGAAGTCTCATGAAAAAACTCGGGAGTGTTCCCCAGTCTAGTGACTTCTGGATCTGTTGGCCAGAATTCCTAGCCAATTCAATGTATTCCAAGGGAACCAAATTGGAAAACTTCCAATTTAGAATATTTTAAATACCGGTAACTGTTAGGATGATATAATGGATCTTTTGTAAATTTAATCAAGTTGTAAAGCTATATAACATGTAAAATAAAGTTACGGTAATCTAGAATAAGAAATAGTTATTGGTTAAGATGCTTAAAGATTACCTGCTCAGAATTAACTTATCCTAAAATATCATTTTGGAACTAGAATGACTTAATAGGAAATTAAGAGTGCACTGTCACATACAGTAGAACTTCTGATCACGGCCATAATTCGTTCCATAACTTTGGTCACAACCCAATTTGGTCGTAACCCAAACCTAATTTTGGAAATTTGGCGCTTACAAAAAAAAATGGCGCAGAAGGGGAAATCAGCCGTGGGGAAATAAAAAGTGAATTTTTTGGTCGGAACCCGATTTGGTAGTGGTGAGAAGCATTTGTGACCAGAGGTTCTACTGTAGCTGTATTATCACAATAAACTAAGATAATTTGACAGGCCTAGCACCTCATTGGAATCTGGACTATAGGTTAAATTGTGCTTAAGGAGTACACTAACCACAATTTTAACAATGTTTTGTTAACCTCCTTTCCTTGTGTTTTCTGGACCTAGACATCAAGATTAATTGCTTATAAACTTTGGTTCTGGACTCCACACTAAGAGGTGACTAGAATGGTTGCAAAATGGGACTGCACAAGTTGCATCCGCATATTTTAACAAAATAGTTAAAGCAAACATTTCAACTGGTTAGACACTGTCCAGGTAGTTGTGATATCTTTTATAGCAATAGCACTTAGGCTTATATATTGCTTCATAGTTTTTTATAGCACTCTCTAAGTGGTTTACAAATGTCAGCATATTGCCCACAACAATCTGGGTCCACATTTTACCGACCTTGGAAGGATGAGTCAACCTTGAGCTGGTCAGGATTGAATCCTGGCAGTGGGCCAGGATTCTATTTACACTGTTTTAATTCCTCCAAAATGCCTGCTAACTAGCAAAGCAAGAGTGGTCCATATTGACCCCTAAACAATGCTTATCACGTTGTGTGAAAATGTTTGCATCTCTGCTGTGGTTAAGTATGAAAAATTACTCCATTAACTCACCATCAATCCTATCATACCAGCTTTTTCCCACTTATTTGTTCTAGAGACCAAAGATAGTTCTCTAATGAGGCAAAATGAGGTGGCCATTTGGAATGGCAGATAGAGGGTATAGCAGTAGCAGAACCAGGCATGCCAACTTTTGTGCATGAAATGAGGATGTCATTTTAGCCTTGCACCAGGGTACATTTCTTCAGCCAAGCTTTAAGAATATAGAATCCTAGGACTGGAAGGGACCTTGTCTACCCCCTGGCCAAGGCACTAGGCCTTATACCATGTTAGACAAATAGTAGTCCAATCTTTTGTTTAAAACTTCTGGAGATGGAGCACTCACAACTTCAGGAGGCAAACTGTTCCATTGATTGATCATTCTAACTGCCAGGAAATTCCTCCTTACTTCCAGGTTGGATCTCCCTCTAATGCGTTTCCACCCATTGCTTCTTGTCCTGCCCTCAGGCGCAAATTGATGCCGTTTTCCCTGTGACAGCCCTTCAAGTATTAGAAGACTGCTATCATGTCTCCCCTAAGCCTTTTCTTCCTTAGACTAAGCATACCTAGTTCCATTAGCTATTCATCATACAATTTAGCCTTCAGACCTCTTATCACCTTTGGCTGTGCAGGGTTTTTTCTGAAAACCACTTTTACTCCTTGATACCTGCTTCCATATGCTATGAAAATGTCCCCAAAGCCCTTGAAAATGTAATTACTGGAATAAGTAAGTGGAATTATATAAAAACACGCATCCAATAGGGCACAGAAGCTGAAACTTATATAGTGGAAAACCAGGAGGAAAAGCTTATTCCAGTTTGGATTTTTTTTTAATTTTTTTGCAATGTAGATGAGAAAAAAACTCATTCTACTGTAATTCCACAGGATGACTACAAATGTGATGAGTTGCTGAGATTCATATTTTGAAGCAGGAAATTGGTAAGTGTGATAGCTGCCCTCAATCTTTGGAACTCCCTGCCAGCGGAGATCAGGCCAGCTCCTTTTAAAAAATTATTTGCTGGTAGGGGGGAAAACATTTTTTTAAAAAAAATACTCAGACAAACCTTTGATGGTATGTTAGATTGCTGAGTTGAGTTTTGAAGGCTTGAACAATGTCTTGAAACAGTTTTTTTTAGAATAGTATTTTCACTAAAATCCAATGTAACACGGGTTTTTACAAGAATTGGGTTTTTGTTTGATTTAAAAACTTTTTTAACTGGCTCAGATATCATTCTTTAAAGGAAAAGAAGGTTATCATTCAGATAATTAAACAATCAGTCATATGGGGTGAATCCTAAATGCTGAACAAGGACATAATAAGGTATAATCGCATGGTTAATTGCAAATTGCCATCTGGAAGAAAAAATTCCCCTCTTGACCCCCACGTGGCTGTCTTAACAAGAAGCAATGGGCTTAAATAGATGCATCCCTTGAGGTTGTTTTTCTGTTATTTAAAAGTAAGGCAAATCTATAGCCTGCAGACTTTTATTATTCTGATACCAGGTCTGGGAGGTCAAATTGTTGCATCCTGGAAAGTCCCTGGAGGACTCAATTGAAAGGTAGCTTTAATCAAGAAGGGCTTCCAGCATTGCCAAGCAGTGATAACTACATAGCCAATGAATGAATTTTCTTTCCTGGGCCAACAGGGACTCCTGATGGATGAAGCAATAAAGAACAGAGCAGCAGCAAGCTTTTGCAGTGTCCTGTAATCAAGCTCTTGAAATTCTAGGGCTGAATGCTAAGCATAGAGGTAAAAACGTAGAGCCTTGAAACAGGAAACCTGCTTGCAGACAAAGAGATCTCAGTATATACCTTGCCTTAAAGTGGGGATAGGTTGGAGGTGCCAGGTAAGTTAAGAAAGGTGTGTGACTCCATGGCATTCAAAATAGTTGTTTTCTTTTATTCAAGTTGGGATTATTACAAAAATAAAGCTTGATGCCAGCAATGTACTTTCATTGGCATTAATTAACCTATTTAACAACAAGCATTCAAAGGTTCATTAAAATGTTTCCTGCAAGTTTAAATGCAAAATGCCAGACCTTGCACCAACAGAACTTAATTGAAAGCCACATTCCTGTTTCTCACATTATTCATCTAAGAGGTGGTTCCCCCCCCTTTCCCCCCCCCCCGCAACATCATATGCTATATAAACAAAGTTCTCAAGTTGATTTACAATTAAAAAGGGCCTCTGTTTATTGGATGAGGAAATTGGAATGGGATTCCTCAAGACTCTAATATTCCGAAAAATACATATGGAAGAAAATGATATTAGCAATAGCAGTAGCAGTTAGACTTATATACCGCTTTAAAGTGCTTTACAGCCCTCTCTAAGCGGTTTACAGAGTCAGCATATTGCCCCCAACAATCTGGGTCCTCATTTTACCCACCTCGGAAGGATGGAAGGCTGAGTCAACCTTGAGCCGGTGAGATTTGAACTGCCGAACTGCAGCTAGCAGTCAGCTGAAGTAGCCTGCAGTGCTGCACTCTAACCACTGCGCCACCTCGGCTCTGTATTTCTAGTAACCTGGTTCAAAGCTATTTGTAGCTTTAAGGAACTTCAGACCAACTTATTAAACAAGACCCAGAAGCAGATCAGGGCCAAAACAGCTGGGGAAGCACCAGCATAATAAGGTTGAAATGTCCAGTTCTCAGTGTCATTGTGACCCCTGTTTTGGATTAACAGAACTGAATACAAAGGGAATTGTATCCACAATTCATTGTCACAGGACATGTTACTAGAGCATGCAAACATGGTCAAGCTATTTTTATTTGGGTAAGAGCAAATCAGACAAAGCTATTAAAAAAATTATTTCCCACCTTATTATTTTTATAAATAACTCAAGGCAGCGAACACATACAATACTCCTATTTTCCTTACCACCACCCTGAGGTAAGTAGGACTAACCACTAACCTGCTAAGGAAATTGTTGGCTCAATGAGTAAAACCCATATTTCAATGGTATTGTACTCCAACCAAGACAAAATGGAAACATTTTTTTTGCTAGAGGAGCTGCCAATCAATATTTCCATCTTGTGTGGACTAACACAGGATCCTCAGCAGTAATATATATTCCAAATATTGCTGTCTTGAAATAAGAGTACAGAGGATAGAATGTACATTGCCTTAATGATGACTGGGTAATTCTAGATGTTTTAAATCACAGATGGGATCTTGCATAAGTTTTAGGGCATATCTATGTAAAAGATCTGTGCCATTTCTGATCCACCGTGGAATTATCCGATTGCATGATGTTGGCTGGTTTTCATTGCTAAGTTAATTTGTTTTCTTATGGTTGATTTGAAACCAAAGCACAGCAGTTTTTTTCCAGCAGTTTTTTTCCAGACATGCTGCGGTTCTGTGGAGCTTGTGTGTGTGTGTGTCACTTTTTCACTAGTGGGATCTGTTGACTCATTCCAAGATTCTGCTTCT
Source organism: Thermophis baileyi (assembly GCA_003457575.1). Classification (NCBI taxonomy): domain Eukaryota; kingdom Metazoa; phylum Chordata; class Lepidosauria; order Squamata; family Dipsadidae; genus Thermophis; species Thermophis baileyi. Next base: position 4,139,775 of record QLTV01001682.1, read on the forward strand.
GCATTGTCTACACCTCAAAGCTATACAAGCTCAATATCCTGGACATTGTTCATATTATTTAGGACTTATCAATCATTCTTTCCTGAACATGATTGCTAAACATTAAATATACTTTAAATTGCATTTTGAGACTTTTAAGTGAAGCAGAGGGGTGGTGGCAAGAGCTAGGTATGTCTAGCTAGCCTATAGAAGAGAAGGATTAGTACTTGAGTGGCTGTCACAAAGAAGAGGGAATTGACTTATTCTTCAGAGCATCAGAGGGCAGGTCAAGAAGTAATGGGTGGAAGCTTGTCAAACTTAGAATCCAATTTTGAAGGAGAAATTTTCTGACAGTGCGCACAATTAATCAATGGAATAGCTTGCCTCCTGGGGTTGTGGGTGCTTGGAGGTTTTCAAGAATAGACTGGACAACCATTTGACTGGGATGGTATAAGACTCCTGCCATGAATGAGGGTTGGATTAGAAGACATCTGAGGTCCCTTTCCATTTCTATGATTCTACGATTCTCTCACATAGTATTCCACTATAACTATTTGGGAGGAAGAATGCTAACCATTTTAATTTCCTTTTTGCACGGAGCAGAAGTGAGAGGATTTTTGTTGTTGTTGTTAAACTGGGATGCAAGGGATCACAAAAAGTGGGGCATTTACTGACCAATATTCTGGGCGCTCTTCTGTTAATGAGTGACAGAAACATTGTCTAGCTTGTGGTAACTGTTGCAAATTTTCAGTATTTCATGTCTGCAGATGGGAAGCTAACATCAAATTGTTTTGTAAAATAAACATGGAAGGGCTTTTGTATCTGCCATGTTTCTCACACACTGGTTCTTCCTTTTGATAATGGATATTGAGATAAATCCAATCATTTATGTTACTAAGATAAATGAAATGAAACAAATGCAAAAAATAATAATTTCAGAGGACAAAAATTTGGGAATTCTAGAATCTTATTTAGTACAAAATATAGCTTGAATATCAAGCATATTTAATCAAGAAGTCCATAGCATTTCAAGACTACGATGCAGAGGGGCCCACCAGCACCCTCAGAGGAAATTAGCTCTTATTTTTGTCCTTATTGTATTAAATGTTCAACATAACCTGGAGGTTATGTTGGAGATTGGGCTGAAGAAGAGATCTGATTTTTAAGAGATATAAAAGAGTTATAAAATGTCTCTGAATACACAATGCAAAGATCATTAATCTTAATCTTAATTAATCTTAATTTTCTAAGTTTACACCCTGAGCAGGCATGTCGTCTTTTACAATCTATCAACAAAATGGGTGATGCTTAGGCTTTTGAAACAGACTTGCTATCACAAGCAGTTTTATCTTAATGGTGTTTTTTTAAACACTGTTCAATTAACAATATGAAACTATGTAGAACCAAGGAAAGAAAAACTTTACAGGACAGAAAAGGAGGAAGAGCAGGCTGCAGATGATCATTTCCTGGGATTAGAGGGCTGCATGCCTCACTTGGCATACTGAAGAGTCTGGTATGGTGTTGTAATCTACTCTGGGTGCAAAGCCAGGTTTTGCTTGGCACTTGGCCTGTGAGAGAGTTCCCGAAGGAAGGGTTTTTTTGGGGTGGGGGCAGGAGGGAACCAGGATAATTAAGTATTGCCCCATTAGAAAATGTCCCCTGCCTTTGAGTCTGCTTCCAACCATCCTGTGACATTTCTAGTCCTGCTTTGGTCATGGAAGATGACAGCCCAGTCAGACTTAGATAGGTGAAGAACATAAGAGGTTTCAGCTTGGACCATTGACCCAGCTCGGTCAGGATTCACCAGCTCACCAGATTTGCCAAAGTAGGTTGTGGCAGCAACTCTCCCATCTTCTCTAGAACAGCAGTTCTCAACCTGTGGGTTGCGACCCCTTTGGGGATCGAACGACCCTTTCACAGGGGTCGCCTAAGACCATCGGAAAACACATATTTCTGATGGTCTTATTTCTGATGGTCTTAGGAACCGAGACACCGCTCCTCTATCTGTCCACATATGAGTACCCGGGGACGGTGCGACGCACGGGCGGCCCTCGAATGCGCAGGCTCCGACGGAAGGGCCACGCGCACTAGCCCGCCATCTTGGTGCCATGCCTCCTTTGTCACCTCATCGCTTCTCGCCTGGCAACGCGCACGTGCGGGGGCAGGGAGAGGGTCGCGGCATTAGGAAGGTTGAGAACCAGTGCTCTAGAAGGAAGATAAATTGCCAAGGAGGGAGGGAATGCACAAACTGAGACTCTGGGGCTTCAAAGATGGGTCTTAGCCCTTCTTAATAGCAGATGCTGGGACCTGAAACTTGATCAAAACAAGGGTTGCTCTGCCACTGAGGTATAGTCTTTTCTTTTTTAGCAATTAAAAAATAGAAAATGGGCCAAAGTAGAAGCTGCCTAAGAGAAAAGTAGGCCAGTTCCAAAGGCCAAAACAATTATAACAAAAGTATCTCAATGATGTATGTTCTCTCGCTATCCAACAGAATTTCAAACTCCTGGCTTCTTTTAAACTGCTGCCCTCCAGACAGATAGGGTTTCTAGAATGTAGATACGCGGAGAATTCTTGAAATTGCCATCTCAACCTTTCTGGAGGTAGTAGAGGGCTCTTGGTAGGACAGATGGTCCTATGTACACAGACCCCAGTGTTTGCCAGGGATGGCGCAGTGGTTAGAGTGCAGTACTGCAGGCTACTTCAGCTGACTGCTAGCTGCAGTTCAGCAGTTCAAATCTCACCGGCTCAAGGTTGACTCAGCCTTCCATCCTTCCGAGGTGGGTAAAATGAGGACCCAGATTGTTGGGGGCAATATGCTGACTCTGTGAACCGCTTAGAGAGGGCTGTAAAGCACTATAAAGTGGTATATAAGTCTAAGTGCTATTGCTATTGCTATTTGACTCAGTGGGAGCAAAAAACAGCCCCTACCCTCCAGTCAAAGGGCACAGGATTCAAGGTTTTGGCACTTGAGGGGGAAAATGCCTCTTCCAGCAATACTACCATAAATTAATCAAATAACACTTTGCTACCCCTTTGTTCCCTTCAGCATCAGTGATCCTAAGGATAGCTGCTTCATCCTGTATTTTAAGTTCCCCATAATGAAGAGAACCCCTGTTGAAGCAACATGAAGGAATTTGTCTTCCCCTCCTCTCTTCCATGTAGAACAACGCAGAAGTGGAGTCAAATATTTCCCCTAAATCAAGTTTTATTTTTGGCTTCCGTGCAAAAAGGAACAGAATACTATAAAGGCTACCAATGAATCTATATGTTCATGCATGTACAGAAACCCACACATATGAAAGTATTTTTAGAAGAAAGGCAGCAAAAACCTCATTAAGTGTTTGCCAACTTTCTCCTCTCCTTCTGACTGACAGTAAGAACAAGAAAATGTCCTTGGTCAGGAATGGGCTGAAGGAATCCAAGGAGCAGCTGGTAGAATATTAGTGGCATTTTCATCATGGTTTTTCTAAAATGGTTGTGGTCCAGTGGTAGAGATTAAGCTATGCAATACCAACTGTGGGCATAATTAGCCCCAAATCCATCAGCGCCAATCAACAGCAATGACTCTTATTGGAATGGGGAGAGGAGCTGGGTTTGCCCAGTGATGCCCCCAATATGGCAAATGGGCAAGGATATTGGAAGATGCATTTCCATCCCTGCAGAATCATTAAAGTGGGAACTTCATTCTATTAGGAACAAGGCAACTAACGCGTAAAAGAGAAAAACAAAGTTTATGGAAGGAGTGGAAATAAATAGGCAGGATAATACAAGGTGGTGATGGGAGGCTGTTGAAAAAGGTGAAACGCTTTAACATCTTCACCTTTTGATCCCACGTTCCCCCCCCGGATGCCCCGGGCCCCTGTAAATGGGCCACAAATAACAATGTTTGGCTCACAAACCGAAATTGAGGCATACTGCATGAATAGAGAAGAGTGTTGCGTTGTTGAACACAATGGCAGAGATTAAAATGCTGGCCTGGCGAATTGTTACCTATTTACTAGTGAGGAAGCACTGTACTTTTCTCATCCAAGTTAAACAGAATTCAACATCCTGGATAATTAACACATAGTTGATTTGTTGAAAGGTGATTCTGCTGTCAGATGTGAGGCACACTAGAGAAATTATATGTGCACAAGCTTCCAGTCTCTAAAAGTCCAAAAAAGTCATAATCACTGACCTGTCCAAAGATCCCTACTTTTCTGTAGTGGATCATCAGGAACTGAAGCAATCAGATATCATCTCCGGTTGCCTAGAACAGGGGTCTTCAACCTTGGCAACTTTAAGACTTGTGGACTTCAACTCCCAGAGTTCCTCAGCCAGTTTCTGGTAGTTGAAGTCCATAAGTCTTAAAGTTGCCAAGTTTGGAGACCCCTGGCCTAGAACATATTTTTTTCAGCCCAGTTCTTTATAGATGTATTAGGATTACAATTCCCTAAGCTGTGAGGCATATTTAGAACTGTGACTATACTATACATTCTCACTTCATTGTATTCTTAAAGGAGTTTAATTAAGAAGAAATAGCTGATCTGGCCAGGTAGAGAATAAACTATTAACAAATGAAGGTGATTCTAGATGAGCAAAACTCCAGACATGGCTACCCACAATGGTAGTAAAGGGAGACATGATATGTGCACCATATTGTACAAATGTGAAATATTTTTCCAACTGCCATTTTTTTTTTTGCTCTCAGACTAGACCAGTTTCCAAACAGAGGAACATAGAGAAAGCAAAACCATGGCACACCTCCAGCCCCGTTTAGAGCCAGGATCCTCTTCTCTCAATTCTCTTTGTTACGCTTTGTCCCTACTCCAAGGACAAGTCTTTGAGGAGTTGTAGAGAGGTGTGAGACCTCTGTGGCTACCTGTTCCCACAGATTAGCTGCTCTGGAAAAGTGGCAACTATGTGGATCTCAACATCATCTTACTCTAGATGCTCATGATATACAAGCCTTGAACTTATCCTTGACCTACCTAAAATGATTGTTTTTAATACAAATAGTCCTTGGGTTATGACCACTTATTTAACAATTGCTCAAAGTTATGAGAATGCTGAACAAGGGGAAGTTGCACCCATTAGTCCTTAGATCAGTCCTTGAAGTTGCCCCCATTACAGTATCCATGCAGTCATGTGATCACAATTCAGGTGCTTGGCAACCAGCTTGCAATTACAATTGTTGCAGCATCCTGGGGTCATGTCAATGCCAGCTTCTCACAAGCAAAGTCAATGGGGAAGCCAACAGGAGGTTGCACGTTGCTTCCATATAACCCTCCAACTCCCATGGCTTTTTGTCCCAAGGAGCCCCTGGGCACAGAGATCTCGTACTCTATAGTTCCCGCCTGTACTCCATGGCGACCCGGTGGCACCCACCCATCCACAACCTGTAGTGCCCACCCACTGACACCTGCACACGCCTGTTCTCTGTAGCGCCTGCCCACACTCCATTGTGCCAGCCCACAGCACCCACCCACCAGCCTGCTTGTCTGGTATGCGGTTTCAACACCTCTTCCCCCTTCAACTGTCACATGAGGTCCTTACTTAATGACCCACATAATCCTTGCTAACTGACAACAAGGACTGCTGAAATTGTTATTGCTGAGTGATGTGATCACGAAACAACATGCTTTATGACTGCATGACTTAGCAACAAAAATTCTGGTCCCAATTGCCATCATAACCCAAGGACTACCTATATTGATAAGTATACCTCACTCCATCTGCTTAAAAAACGCCCCAAGGAAATCTGCGTAGACAGCAAGGTCCTTCTGTCCCTCCAGCCTAGGTCTGTCAGGCAGTTTTTGGGCTGTTCAGTGTTGTCAGGTTTAGACAGACATTCCTTCGGTGACACTGAACAATGCCTCTATATGCACCCGCACCAATTACATCCACCGTTTTCTACCTGCTGCTACTTTTGTATACAGCCAGTCCTTCCCTTGTTCAAAGTAGCAACTGTACAAACAGGACCCAAAGGGGAAACAGACTCCTTTTGTAAAAAGTTCTTTATTGGGGAAAAAGGGGGGGGGGAAACTGTGAAAAGCAGAGAGGGCTTACCCAGCACCAGTAGAGGAAGGAAAGGCCACAGCATCCCAGCAGGAGGACAGACAAAGGGGACTGAGACAGGGAACCAGCTTCATTGGCTCTGAGGGAGCCTTTCCTGATGCCGAAAGGAAGGCAAGGTGTGTCTTGTGGGCAGAGAGAACAAGCAAGCACAGCTCAGCGAGGTTAACCAGCTGTGCTGCTCCTCAGATGGGAAGGCTGCCTATCAAGAAACACATGTGCATTAGAGATGGGGAAGGGAAAGGTGTGTGCATGCCAGGAAGTAGGCACTTCTTCCGTGGGAAAGGGAGTGCAAAGCGATACCAAAGAGGCCTGCATTTTCCTACAGTGCTTCTTTTAGGGAGGTAAGGCAGATAAGGTTCCTCATCCCATTTCTACTGTAATTTCTCTCGCATCCTCTCTCATTCCCTGAAAGGGTTTCCTTGGGTGCCTTAAAGAAAGGTTTGGTTTATGACCGGATGAAGCTACGTGGACCAACCGCAGGCATTGCTAAGATTGCGAGAGGCTGCCAAAAAGCCATTTGGCTTGGACAAAGAACCCTAGAGGTGGAGAGCTTTAGCAACACTTTGTTGCAGCTGAGCCCAATTCCAAACATCATGCTGCATTCAGGGAAGCAAACCAGAGCAAAGGATACTGGGACACACAGAGAGAAAAGAGGACAAGAGGTACAAGAGAAGAAGTTAAGGGAAAGGCAAGCAACACCTTCTTTAGGAAAGGGTGGGCTTGCTCGCTATCAAACTCATGATTAGAAATGGCATTGCAGTTAAAGATAAGGCTGTGCAGACTGAAGAATAATGGGGTTTGGCAAAGTATTGCCAAGCTGGGAGGGGCCAAGCTGCAGCTTCAAGTGGCGTGTGTCCAAGTGGGTTCAGGCACCATGCCCTGAAGACGGTGGAGCTGTATCCATCATACTAGTCTTTCCCCTTTCCTTTTCTGGCTGTGTGAAACAATTAAGGAGGAAGAACATTAGCACAACATATTACACGAAGACTATATTCCTGCCACACCCCAACCCATGATTTGCATAAAAATCAGATATTGAATAAAACACACTTTGCTGGATCTGTCCAACACATGAAACCATAAATAATAATTTCAAGCTATCCTGACAGGGTTCACATAATCTACACCAAAACCAAGGAAACCATAATTTATTTGTATTGGCAGGTTTAATATTACCGCAACATCTTCTTTTCCAAAGTTGCCAACTGATTACAGATCACCTGACCCATTCTGGCTATTCTGGCACATAAACAAGGCCACGCTTATTTTTGGGCACCTGCACTCCCAATCTCTGTGGGAGAAACTTAAGATGTTTGGATTCTTTTACATTTTCCCCCATTGATGCTCACTAGATATGGAGAGCCTACAATTACCAGAATGCCAGTTGGGAATTCTGGGCATTGGAAGGGGACTAGTGAAGCAGCTTGCCTTATCTTTCCCAGCTCTCACTATGCCCCCAGGAGGCCCTACAGAGAAAAGAAATGAGGATTGTGGGTATCCTCAAGCCCTTTGGGCACAACATGGGCACATCCATATTGCTTTCTTAGCAACAATGGTTGTAGTAGCTTGCCTACGACTGTTGTGCACTCTCTGCCATGGGCACTCTCCTTAGTATCATAAGGTCCCATAAGAGCTATTCTGTAGCTCTTCAAAGTACATTATAAACAAACTTGGCCAGGGACCTTTATGGATAACTAAGGAGAGTGCAAAACAGACCAGAATCTTTTTGGGCAGAAGAAACCCTAAGAAATTACAGGAAGAACCATGCCTGGCAACCAGGATAGCCACCCATGAATTCCCAGCCTTCTAAATGCTCCATTTCCATTCTTGTATCACCTAGCAGGCATGCAAAATAAAGCACCAAAGGCTTTGCCAATGGTCTTCTACAAATAGACTGACCTTTGGATTTTGACTTGGTCTTGGGAGAACAGGGCTTAGTCACTTGAATAGTTTCCTGGCACTCAGCGTTGTAAAGAGCTTTTTTCAGAGTACCTGAACGGGCCTTCAGACCTGTTGCAGGGTCACAGCCACCCCAGTTCTCAAACTTGTACTTGCAATCAGCTGGGGTGGGAGGGGGGAAGAGTAAGAACAGTTAGATACACGCAGGATCCACAACAGCTTGACTTCCCCTCACCATCAGTTTTTCTAAAATAAGAAACAACCCAGATGCCCAGGAAATGAGCACATACTTCACAAACTCATGAACCACTGCCATCCACCACAGAGCTATCAGGACTGCTTGGCTAATGTGACAAAGGGAAGCTTCTTATATTCTTAAATGGTAAAAGAACGGCAGCTGCCAGAAATTACAAATAATTTCTTTCTGAAAAGACCAGTTGGCCTCAGAAGCCAGAGAATATGATTAAAATGCTTTTAATATGAAAGCATAACAAGAAGCGATGGAAGAAGCCAATTATCAGAGCCAACCAAGGCAAACGGATACTGCATAGAAGTAAGCCATGGGCTGACATACAATGCAGGTATTAATTGTTTGGGTTTACTCTCTCACATTTAAACTTGAAAACGACTTGGCTGGCTTCCTGAGGCTCTGATAAGATTGTTGCATCATTCCCCGAGTCTTCCTCTAAACCAGATGAACGCTCACCTCCAAACTCCTTCTTCCAGTTGCATGGAATCTTGCATTTGAGCCTCTTGGTCTCTTCCTGACAAGTTCCCTCACGGAAGCCCACACCACAGTCCTTGCTGTTGGGGATACACGGGCCCCAGCGCCATTCCTCACAATCAGAACCATTTTTCTTGACCTTGTCTGCACAAAAAACAGGCAGTCGTTTCAGACTCTCAAGAATTAGCCTTCTCTTTTCTTATAATCTATCCTGAACCATTAAAAGCAGCCTGTCTTTCCTAACCTAAAGTAGGATGGAGGCCTCTTTTGGGCCTTGACGTTAGTACCAACTCCACTGACTGCATGGCAGCAGTTTTTGGGGAATCCTTTGCAGTTGCCTTCTTGCTAGGACTGAGAGCAAATGAGCCCAAAGGCACCCACTTCATGCCTATGGCACAGTAGTGGGTTCTAAATCCCGTCACTACCGGTTCGCGCGGGGAACCGGGCCGAACTGGGAGCAACCCACCGCTGCTATGGCAGAACTAGAACTTACCATCTCCTGGTCATTAGCCTAGTACCCAGAAGAAAAATGTTGCTGTCTGTACTTTTTAGTCCAGTTCTGAAAGCCCCACTGAAAGATATCTTCTGAAAATAGCCAACTGTAAATAGGGACTTACCAATCACAAATCTGACACTCACCCTTCTTATTCTTGCCTGCTTCTGAAGATACAGCCAGGAGGATAAAAACCAGAAGGAGAAAGAGTCCACGGGCCTGCATTCTGTAAGAGGAAAAACACTGAAATCACTGTTGGCATAAATATATATTCTAATCCCAAGAAAAGAGCGAGTAAGATGGAGGAATGTGAAAAAGGGAAGGGATATGATTTTCTGCTGACATGGTTCCTCAGCCTTGTGTAGCCTGGAATGTAAACATGCAACAGGTTAAGCTCCCTTCATCACTTCATTGCCACAGCAGGAAACACATCAAATGCTACAAATCAGTAATTCAAGCTGTAATTAAATTCAGAGAAAAAGGACATTTTTAAAAACAAAAACAAAAAACCTGCCATTTCAAGTTCATCCAATTTCCTTAAGGCTCTGATTTGCTAGTGAATTCTTAGCATTTTAAACCTTGCACTGGGATCCTCTATTTAGCTTTTTTTCATTCAAGGGAACAGAAGCAGATGCTTAAGATGAGAGAAGTTTCCTTCTCAAAATAAACGAAGAAAATACCTCTAATGAAACATCACCACTTTTTGCATAAATTTGCATAATTCTAGAAACCAACTTAGGCAAATGACTAATTATGTTCTCCCCTTTGATAAGTAGTGCAGATATTATTGATAAATAATGGGGAATTTCTATCTAATGATAAATATTAGCTGTTGGTGACTCTATATATTTCTTTAGGAGGGTTTTTTTTTTTTTGGCAACAATATGTAAGTGTTTTTTTTTATTACACTCCTTTGTATTTGTTTTACTTTAATCTAGCCTAAAAGGGTAAAATGTCCTCCACTTGAGCTTGACCCTGGTGATTGTATCCATAGAGTTTTCTTAGCAGTATTTGCCACTCTCTTCTCTGGAATATTTTTGTCTTCCCATTCCAGCCTACAACTTGGATTTCCAAGTAGTTATCTAATCCAAATACTGCAGCCCTGGCTTAACTTTTTCAAGATCAGCCAAGGTCAATTAGATGCTACCACCTGCTGTAGATATTAATTTACATAGATTTCCTTTTTTTGGAATTTTTTGCAAATTTTCTGTACTGCCACGTGGCGCGGGAGGAAGCGAACTGGCGGCGAGGTAAGTTAGAACCCACCCCTGGTATTATCCTAGTATGTACCCAAACTAGTTCTTATTATAAGTTGCTGCCTATAGAACATCTTTACTAAGTTTCTGCAAAGGACAGTGGTAAATTACTGAGGACTATATAATGGTTCCTGGTTGAGCTATCTGCTTCAGGGGTGGGTTCCACTTACCTTCCCTACCGATTCGCATCATGACGGAAATGCGCGTTTCCCCTACGTCACTTCGGGGAAATGACCCTCTGCGTATGCGCAGAAGCCTCTGCTCATGCGCAGAGGGTTCTTTGCCAGCCGCGGCAACCGGAGAACCGGTTTGGGGGCGTGGACAGTCGGCCATCGCTGCCGGTTCGGCGAGCGGGTGCAAATTTCCGCCACCGGTATGGGAGAACTGGTCCGAACCGGCAGCAACCCACCACTGATCTGCTTACATCACAATGCTATTAGTTATTAGTTTCTTTATCTCCTGCCCTTGCTCTCTGTTTTGCTCAGTTGGGCTTCCTTTTTGGTATGTGTTGTCCTAGGGAGGCCTCACAAGACGCTACACTTTCACACACCACTCTTAGGGGGAATGGAACCCGTCAATGGAAACACCTTTCACTATGACAAGTTGTGTCTTAAAGATCCAAGTAAGGGGCCTTTCCAATGCAGCTTCCCAAGCAGAGGACAGAAACCAGATAAGATTCATATCCCCAATTTCCAAATAGCATCCCCTCTCTGGCCCTCCTAGACTTTAAATGTGGCTCAACCAAGTGGAAAACTGGGAAAAACAAACCTGCCAAAGGGATTTATGCTGCTCCTACTTTGGAAAGCTGGGTGGGGTCTGGTGGCTGGCCATAGCGAGGCCCTACTCCCCACTTCTCTCCATGGCTGCTACTGTCCCCCGATTTCCCCCAGTGTCTCTTTTATCTAGCGCTCAGCAGGCCACCTCGTCTCTGCCAAAGCTCCTGAGGCTGGGGAGATCTCCGCTGCCATGGAGCCTTTATGTATCTCAAAAAGAATCCAGAGTGGGAAAAGAAACCCTGACAGGCAGTTTTGAGAATTAAAACAGAAGATTAAAAATAAAAGCTCATCACAATCAGATCTCGTGGGGAGCTTTAGAAGGCAGGCTGCTCCCCCTGCTGGTTCACTTAATGTCAGCCTATTACCATATCCCAACAAAGAGTCTATGGAAACAAGTGTCGCACCAAATTGTGTATGTGCACACACATCCCACGAAGAAGAGGAATGGCACACATGCACAAAGCTATGGTGCCCAGCCTGTTTTTGCTCCATCACTGTTACTTTGCATTTTTCTTCCAACTCCTCCATTACTTATTTCAACAAACAGGGTTTAGTCATTCTTCTTTTTAACAGGTTTATAAACTTCCCACATACATGGAACTCCACAATGGTAATTCAATTTATGGGTGCAGATATAATTCTTATTTACCCAGGACAGCCAATAGCAGCCGACAGCAGATCGAAGAATAAAATATAAAAGGAACAGTAAAATATTTCGGTTGGGTCTCCCACACAAACAGAAAATGTGAGGATAAATCAGGAAATAAAACTCTTTGTTTAGCTGCACAGAAGTTGTAACAGCCAAGGCATTCTTTCCCAAGGTTTTTCAGTAGTATGGCAGGGGCATGAAAATGACCAATATATGACGTGAAGCCTTTTAATTTGCTTCCTGAATGCAGAAACATGGCCATTAAGGTTTTGCTTGATTAAGCCAATTACAGTAACTCTGCAGACCTTTGCTACAAATGGCGAATTTCAATTCCAGATTCAGAGGCTCCAATGTGGTAAAAAATAACCACTGAAAAGAGGGCAATACTCTGTCAAATAAAGTTTTCAAGTTAGTATTTTGATTATAAAATACATGAATCAGCAAAAAACAAGGTAGAAATCTAATAAAATAATAAGCACAACCGCATCTTTTTGCTTATTCACTTTAAGCGCTATTAAAAAAAAAGGCTATTATGACAAACTGAGTGAAAGCTTTCTGAGCTCAGCTTTCCCGAGGCTTGTGTCCTCCAGCAATACAGCTGTGAGCTGAAGAGGGCAACCCAGGAACATCTGGAGAACACCAGATGGGGGCTGCAGCTCTAGCCCACATGAGCAAAAGGGGTGAATTGTGTTTTGTTTTTAAAATAACATACCCAATCCAGTTGTTCACTTGGCATACACAACTGCTAAATTCAGAGTGCTGAATAGATGCTAATTATGACACTGACTTCAGGCAAGGGTTAAATGGTGGGCCTGGCCAAGAGGTCTGGTAGCTTTGCTTGAAACTCTATCCAAACTTCTGGTAAGGTGCTGAGAAGGAGGAGGACTTTCTGGGCCCTCTTGGCCAGGCCCACCATTTTTATTTTTTTTATTTTTGCATCAGGTTACTTCATATTTCCTTTTAAGGCTCCCAACTACTCTAGAGGTATCCAGTAAGCTGAAGAATCTAACCAGCACATGTCTTTCATTATATGCACTCACAGGATATTTAATCAGTGTTCCTCCCCATCCCAAGCAATGGAGAGGGGTAGAGAAAGTAGGGGATAGTGGACCTTAAATGGCATTTCAGACAAAGTAAGTTGGAAGTGTGTTCACAGCCCTGCTGGAGAAAGTCTTTGGCCCCCGTTTCCACCATTGGTGAAGCCTGCTGTGCTCAGTGGAGGGGAAAGAGAGGTGGCTAAAAAGGAAAGAAAGACACAATCAGCACTTTTGCTCCCTCCTCAACAATCCCCCCCCCCCAGGCAGGCCCTGCAGAGAGCAGGTCACCTCATTACTGAGGCTCCATTGGCTGCACCTGATGCTGAGAAGTTGTCAGATTCCCTCTGAATTGACCTGTCACAGAGAATTACACAGGCTGAAGGCAGACACCCCACCGCCCCCCCCCCATTCAGCTTTCATCCCCTGAGGGAGAGCAAAGTGCCTGTTAGGACACAGCCCAGGCAAACTCTCTTCAAAGCCCCCTTCAAGCAAGGGCAGCAGATCAGCCTTAAGAGCAGCCCGAATCTGAACTCGGGCTCTGATTGCAACGTCCAACAATAGACACGCCAGAGGCTGGGTCTGCTGACTTCTTTCTTAGATGCAACAAGCCATGAAAGGCTGCGGTCCGGGGAGCTTACAAGGCACTGAACAAGCTGGCCTCATTGTTTCCTCTGGATACCAGCCCATCTTTAAAAAAAAAAAAAGAGGGGTGACCCCTTTAGCCCCAGGGCCACATCCAGCAGAACAAAAGGCTTGGAACGCCCATGGCCTTTCCAAAGGTTGTTTTCAAATTGTGACTTTTATTCCTAAATAACACAGGGAGTAATTCAATCCACAAAAATCACATTTTGTTTTTGCCCTCGATTTGCTCTAGCTCCATGAATTGTGTCATTAATGCTTTGTGCCCCCAAACACCACATGCCCTACACAGAGTTTGTCTTCTGGTATATATTTCCTTGGGGAGAAATGTTGAAATCCTGCAAAACAACAACAACAACAACAACAACAAACCAACCCTGGCAAACATAGTAAGTCACGGTGAATGTATTATCCAGATTGTTTAATTGGAGGAACACTCCCTTTTGACTAATTCTCACATTAGTTTTGCAATGCAGGTATGACAGTGCTTCTGTACAGGGGTATCTATGGGGGAGGGAGAGGGTCTGTTTTTTTTTTAAAAAAAAACACAAGATGTCCTTAGAGCTGCAACCACCATCTTAATGTTTTCAACACTCCCTGAAGATGCCCTGATTCTGTGCATTATGTCTGTACCGTTCTGGTTTGGTACTGGGGAACAATAGGTAGATATAATTTTTCTTTCTATTGCATCCATAGCGGCAGGCATATTGTCTGAAATAATTCCATTTTATACTTTCTCCCACTTTTCAGGAGCTCCTAGAGCAACTTGATCAAACATGTGGCAAAACCTAAGGTTTTTTTCCCCCTTTAAAATGGTAGCACCATGTTTTTCCCCACAAGAAGATATTAATCTTTCCATAGTTGTTTTTGTTTAAATAATTTTCACTATGGAAAATTATTGGAAAATTGCTTTTCCAGGTTCTCCAGATAAAGGAGTTAGATGCAGTCTGTGGGATTCTCACACACACACACACACACACACACACACACACACACACACACACACACACACACACGGGGCGGGGGGGGGAGGAGGTATGATGGCAACTAAAGACAAGGAAGGAGGAAAATAATCATCTAAAAAGGCAACTGTACCTCTGTCCTTGATTTGGAATGTTTTAATTAGTTGTCCCAAGGTTAAACAAGAACATTCATGAGATGCCATCCGGTTTTCTTTAGCTTGTTAAAAACCTTGGGAAGTTGATATATGCTTTTCCTCCTGCATAAAAAGCTTATTCTGACTGTGATGACAACATAATTTACCACAAGCAGGGAAACATTAACTGTTTATTTTCAGTTAATCTTTCCTCACTCAGATTTCCCCATACCAAACTTACTTTTGCTAGTAAGGAACAAAAAAATGGAATTCTGGGTTTCCATTTCTGACACACCTACTTTGGCATCACAATACCATCTTCCATTAAAGGCAAAATTTCTTAAATCCAAACTGAGGAAAATCGTTTAATGTCCATTAGGATGCCAGAGATTTAGCCTTGGATCAGGCTTATTTTGCCAATTTTTTAATGGGCATTCTACTCAAATTATTTGGTATGGATATAAGAAGGAACGATGTCTGAATACAAATCATGCTTAATGTATTGACAACTGATTAAGGAGCAGAGGGGAACATGAGTAATTAACGTTACATGTTCATAGTATCATGGTTTATTACGATTTTGACAAATGTCTGAACTTGGCTTATATTTTAAATGATAGTAAACCCAGCCAGCACCACCATGGGTACAATTAGTTTTATACCATCATCTTGATTTTATCATCTTCCAATTACCACCTGACTCTTGCTTATTAAATATTTCAATGGCGCTTCAATGGCTTAGGATACTGTGCTTTCCTGAACTCCTATTTCTGGAGACAGGCAAGAAATATCTCAACCTGAATCTTTCTTTGACCATGTCAAAATCCAGAAAAGAACCACTGTTCTTGCTCCCATACTCTCCATGAACATACGTAGTCTTACATGACTTTTATTTCTTTTATTTCTGCCTGCAAAAAAAAAACCCCTTCTCTCCAGATTCAGCAATGTGTCTCTTCTGCTTTCATTAATTATTTAGGAAACAAGATTGATCTACCAGCTATATAAGAACAGAATGAAGTATCTTTAATGATAAACAAAACAAATCTAAGTAATATGTAAATGTACATACTAGGTGGCAGGTGAAACCATGAAAGGAAAATAAATTTTATTTTACTTATTTATGGGATATGTCTACTGCCTGAAACCAGACTTAAGGCAAGACCAACTTATTTGAACTAAGCTATTTAACTGTAGAAGGTATGCTAAAGATAAGCATATTATAGGCAGAGAAGTACAGGAACTCAGTTATTTTGCAGAGAGGAATGATTGCCTAGGTAATCTTTAAAAGCACTGTTTTCATGCCAGAATGTTGAAATTCATCATGCATCCTTCAAATGCAGGATATCAGGTCGAGGTTCGAGTCTTCTGAAACTTTTGGGAGATGTGACATCAGGTTCACATTACCTTTACTGTTCTAATTGATCAAACTGGCAACAAATTCAAGATAACATTCTCTACATTACATTTCAATAATTTTAAATAAAAAATGGACTCAAGGTACTATCAATTCATCAGAAGTGAAGAGGAAGAGAAAAGAAACATCAATAATCAAGAACCATAAGAAATTACAGCTTTTTTCTTAAAATATCACTGAGCTTACATTCACAAATTTCACCTTGTGTTCAGTGAAAGGAAATAGGGTACGGATACAAAAAACAATCTCTATCCTTCTTTATAGTTTCACTTTTAGAGGCAAGGTTTTTTCTTTTTCATTTCTCTACTTATTACAATAAAATTATCTATTTGCAAACCAGGAAAATAAAAATTAAAATATTGGCAGTTATTCTGATGCATTCTGAAATATAAAACTATATACAGATCAATGCAGCCAAATAAAATCATTTGAGAAGATTAATATTAACAAAAATCTAATGTATCGGCTATCACCCATTTTCTTTTCCTTCAAAGCTTACTATTTTTTAAATAAAAAGTGTCCTTGGGATTACCCTTTTCCAAATGACTCAATATTTTCCTTCATCAAACTTTTAGTATAATTACATCTTAGAGCATACTTAATTCCTACTAGCTTTTTCAGCTTTACTTGCGGAGATGAGGCTGAAAGTTGAGACATACTTTGGCAACATTTAGGATTGCTAAAGATGTGAGTAACCCTGGACTTCTTCCACAGAAAACCTTCGAGTGATGTTGGAATGGGGTTGCAGGTGCCAAGCACAATAACGAAGAGCTTAGCTTGGACTTTCTCTGCCCAATCAAGTTTGGCAAGCAAGATCTGCTCCAGGTGCTGCTTCAAACACAACTATAGTTGCTCCACTTAATCAGATGAATTCTTAGGCATGCAATGAATTCTTTCATATGGACTCTATAGACTTTGGCTGCAACTCTTGTATTAAACTTAATAAAGTCACTTCTGACTAAATCATCACAGATCTGGGCTGCAAATCTAGAGAGTAAAGTTAACACCTTTTAAAGTCCTTTGAGCCAACAGACTTGTCTTCTTGACAAGTGTTTAATTGAGTGATTAATTCCTCCCAACATATGGAGAGATCATCAGCAATGCCTTCTTGGAGAACATAGGTTCTTCACTGCTTGCAAAAATCATACAGCCTGCATACTGAAGAAATCAATATCAGATTCAGAAATCGGTGGGAAAAGACAGCATCCTTCTTAATGGGGCACTCATTGCTGATCTCAAAGAGAGAGAGAGATTTGCAGGAAGTTAAATCTCTCCAAGTTTCCCAAAAATGGAGAATTTTTTTCCAATCAAGTTCCAATAAATCAGCTGTTCTGAATTTTAGTATTTATTTACTCAGTACACTTGTTTACTACTGAACCTGAAGCAATGTGTCTTGACTCAGGCTTCCATCCTTCCGAGGTTGGTAAAATGAAGACTCAGATTGTTGGGGGCAATATGCTGACATTATACGTAAACTGCTCAGAAGTGTTATAAAGCACTGTGGAGGGGTATGTAAGTCTAAGTGCTACTGATATTGTAGAATCACTTGTATACTTCGGTGAACCATTTTTCAGCCACTGATCCATTTTTCTGAATGGCTGACTGGTGGTATATGTGAGGAAGCAGAGACTGAAACACAAGCAAATTTTTGGTCTAGGCAGCTGGCTGGCAGGAAATGCAGGAAGGCTGCTGGAGACCAAGGACCACAGTTTGGGAATCATTGCTTTAGGCCCATGATGGCGAACCTATGGCACGCGTGCCACAGGTGGCACGCAGAGCCATATCTGAGGGCATGCAAGGCGTTGCCCTATGTCAGTTCCGCTGATTTTCCGGGTTCCGGAGGGCGGGGGGAGGCCGTTCTCGCCCTCCCCAGACTTCAGGAAAGCCTCTGGAGCCTGTGGATGGCGAAAAACGGCCCAACGGCCCAACCGGAAGTTCGTTTCCGAACTTCCGGTAGGCCCGTTGGGTCCGTTTTCCGCCATCCACAGGCTCCAGAGGCTTTCCTGAAGCCTGGGGAGGGCGAAAACGGCCTCCCCCCCGCCCAACGGGCCTACCGGAAGTCTGGAGGCTTCAGTGAAGTCTGCGCGCATGATGGGGGGGGCAGCGCTGGGGGGGGGAGGGCATTGCATTCGGCACCTGAGCAAAAAAAGGTTCACCATCACTGCTTTAGGCTATGTGCATTTCTACTCCCAGAATTCTAATAGTTTGTCCAAAACAGCTAGGAATTTGGGGAGTCCCAACACATTCTGAAGATGGTAGATTGCATAAGGTTGATCTACAAGCATGTAAGAATATAAACCTGAAAAGTAAGCTGTTAAGTACGGACATATTTTTACGTATGCTTTATTTATCATCAGTCTAGATTAAACATGGTGGCTTTTAAGGACTAGTATGCATATGAAGTGAAACCTTTAACATCCCAAACAAACACATTAATCCTGCTTTTGAGACTTGTGTGCACATTTGAATTTTGGAAACATGATGTGAAGCTCCAACAAAATGGCTGCTGAACAAACTCATTTATTTCAGGAGTTTCTGCCATCAGGGGCATATACAGCTGCTGCTTTATTAGAATAAGATCCCTGTAATGCTTTCTAGGACATTCTGTAGAACCTGTCTAATTTAGCTCTTTTTGGACAGGTTCAGTCCAAGTGAACTTTGGGCTGGTCACATACCACATACATCATTAGAAATAAAGAGAATGCTGGAACCTTATGCCACACAGCATGCTAAACAAAATTAAACTATCCCGTTTATTATATTATATATGTCGATTCCTCAGTCACAGTGTATGTATGTATGTATGTATGTATGTATGTATGTATGTATGTACCGTATGTATGTATGTGTATGTATATGTATATATATGTACATATATATATATATCCGCTCTATGACTGAGGAATCTATATATCCAACTGGAACTAGAGCCACTGTTATTGTGTCAACACCTGCAGCTATCATTTGATTACCGGTACTTATTTATGCTATTGTTCTTTCCCAGTTCACTAACATCTCCATGAAACTATTGTGTTTTTACAGTAGAGTAAAACTACAAGGACAGTTTGATGATATGTATTTAATACAACTTGTTCTTAAAGAGTCTATGTTTTACCTAGTGTTCTATTTGGTAGATCTTATATTTCTAGGTTTTTTTTAAAAAAAGGAAACTTGTAAGTGTAACATTTACCCTT
The DNA here is from genome assembly GCA_003457575.1 of Thermophis baileyi. Taxonomy (NCBI): domain Eukaryota; kingdom Metazoa; phylum Chordata; class Lepidosauria; order Squamata; family Dipsadidae; genus Thermophis; species Thermophis baileyi. The sequence continues at coordinate 4,158,988 of QLTV01001682.1, forward strand.
TCCCCCAAATAATCCAATTTGCCATGATGAACATATAGCAAAAATGGTAGGAAAGAAAAAAAAATCCAGATTCTATTGATCCAGGGTGGGGAAAAAGAACAATTCATTTTCACAACTATATATAACTCACTTTACCGTCTCTTGTATTCAGATATATTGACAGAATATTTTAGAATCAACAAATACTTTGGAGACTTTTCTAAATTAGGGGACATATTATATTTGTTGAGAATCTTTTAACAATTTGGAATAAAAACAGGCAAACTCCAGGACAATTTTCTTAAAATATATGGGCTCAACCTTGGCAGCTACAGGGAATTTAAAGGATAGGTGTTTTCCCTAATTGTTCAGGCTTCTTTGGGATATTTTTTTCCCCTACTCCATTTTGAGAACAACTGCATCTTTTCCCCCAGTCCTGCCTTACCTGTTTCTCTTTGTGTGTCTCTCCTCCGTCCTGGCCCCCACCCCGTTCCAATAATTAGCTACTCCTTCTCTTTAGTGAAACACATGCAAAATTGCCCATTTCCCCACTCTTTGCTTGCAGCCTTCTCAAATTTCTGGAGCCCAGAACAACTCAATAATATGCAGTGTTCTTCCATTTTCCCACTCCTGATCTCCCTCTCCCCTGGAGTTCTCTTGAGATACTTCAGAGTCTGCCTTTCCTCCTACCATTCTTTCTTTCAGCCCTTCCCTTTTCTTCACCTCTGTTCTTTCAAAGATATACAATCATTCAAAATAAGGCCCTGTCGGCCACCTCAAATCTGCTCTAGTCTATTGCAGTCACCAGGAATTAAGCTCCACTTGAGAATTTCTCCTTTTTATATAATCGTTGGGTTGCAGTGATCTCACAAAGCTAAATCCTCATAAATTATTTCACTACCATCAAATTAATTTCCACTAGCCTGAAAAAGGAGAGAGCTGGAAATTTGGAAATGCATCCAATTGAAGTTAACGGGACTTACTTCTAAAGATGCACAGCGTTGCATTTTTCTTAGGAAAAGCAACAAACTTTGCTGCATCTCGTTTCCACAACTAAACTTTCCACCATATGTGCTCATTCACTCCAATTACCATGCCCGCCACCTAGCACATAAGGGTGGCACCCAACAGCTTTTGCATGGCTCTCTGATAAGCTGAACCAACACTCTTCACATGAATTCAGTAAATTAGACATTTCAAAACACCCCACAAGACAATCAAAACTCCAGACAGCATACAAGGAGAGAAAATGTATGGATTATGCAATGAAAATAAAATAGGTTATGCTCTATTTCTGATACACAGATCTGAAGAAAAAACAATTATTACTGCAGAATGAGCCTTCGAAGTTAAGTGGGTTTGTTAGCAGGCCTCCTCAACCTGGCTGAGAATACTGGGAACTGCTGTACCAAGCCAATAGCAATAGCAGTAGCAGTTAGACTTATATACCGCTTTACAGTGCTTTATAGCCCTCTCTAAGCGGTTTACAGAGTCAGCATATTGCCCCCAACAATCTGGGTCCTCATTTTACCCACCTCAGAAGGATGGAAGGCTGAGTCAACCTTGAGCCGGTGAGATTTGAACCGCCGAACTGCAGCTAGCAGTCAGCTGAAGTAGCCTGCAGTGCTGCACTCTAACCACTGCACCACCTCGGCCAACACTTCTGGGGTATACAGGATTGGAGAAGGACTTGATAGGGTATTATGATTGGATTGCTCAGACCCATCTTTTTGATCAGTGAGAATATTGCCTAGACACATTACCCAGGAAAATAATATGATGGAATATTTTCTGAAGTATCCATTTATTAATCAAATTTGGAAAAAAAAAAGAGCCAAAAGTGACTCTGGATGGCATACAACAATCAGATAAAACCAATGGTATAAAAATTTATGTTAAGAAATAAACAAGATAAAAAGCAAATATACAAACCCCTAGGTCCCTGTTGGCGAACCTATGGCATGTGTGCCACAAGGAGCCATATCTGCCGGCACGTGAGCTGTTGCCCTAGCTCTGCTCCAGCGTGCATGTGCGCGCCAGCCAGCTCATTTTCGGCTCGTGTGGAGGCTCTGGGAAGCCTCTGGAGCCTGGGGAGGGCGAAAAATGGGCCTATCGGGCCCACCGGAAGTCGGGAAATGGGGGAGCAGGGAGGGGTCACGCACACGTGTGGGGGCAGGGCAGCGTGTGGGGGTCGTGCATGCATGTGCAGGGGGGTGGGGTACATGGGGGGCATTGAATTATGGGTGTGGGCACACGTGCGTGTGCGATAGCGCATGCGCGCTTTCGGCACCTGAGGAAAAAAAGGTTCGCCATCACTGCCCTAGGTGAAGAGAAATGAAAATGGCCACCACAATGGAGCCATCTAAGTATATCTCCAGTTCCCTGGGAGCCCTAGGCTTAGTAACATAACCAAGTCTTGAAGGCCTTCCAGAATGTCAAAAGGGATGGAGCTAATCTAATTTTGTACTTTTAATTTCCTCCACACACAATCAGAAGCAAGTGGAACCCTGAAACTGTGTATTATCAAAGAACAGTCTGGGGAAGTACATGAAAGCATATTATTAAGATATGATTTCAAAGATAAGCGAGGCAAAAGATAAACAACCAAATATCTCAATACTATCATGGTTTGTAAACAAATGGCATGCCTTCCCTTGCCCATGTTAATTAAACGTAAGCTTAGGTAAGAACCTGAAGTTAAGCAAACTGTGATCAGGTCTACTAGGGCATGATACAGCCACCCTCTTTCTTTTCCATAATAAGAACACTCCATTTGGATGTTTGTGGGACAAGGTGTGAGGATCCTTCCTTCCTGGACCTGCCATGGGGTGAAATACACCCAACTCACATTCTTCTCTACATTGAAAATGATATAAGAATTTGTGAACAGAGTGGTGCAGCCCAGCTAAAAAAAGAAGGACTTTCTTCCAAAGCGCTCGCATTCTCAATTTCTAGCAGTCCGGTGGTGAGTCAGGACTCCTTTTCTTTTCAGTTAAAGCAACAAGATTTTAGGAGAAATGCCAGCAATCATTGAAATTTCTCCTTGCTGCATAAAATATTTTGGGTTTGTCTAAGTGAAAGTTCATAGCTTAAATTGACTTAGAACTGCTAAACCTGGAAGGAATCTGAAATACAAATGTTCAAAGCAACTCAAAATTACACCAATATGACATCACGTTCATAGTAATGTTAGGATGCAAATCCCATGTTACCTAATTGCTTTATGTTTGATGTAAGTATATGAATGAGATTTGTACCCTGATGTCACAAAACATATGTTGTTACTTGCCTCCCCTTGTTCCTCTGTGAGCATCCCACTTCTTGCAAATGCTTACACCCCAATATCTATGCTTATTGCTGACTGGAAACCTTTATGGACTTTTCATGCAAAAAGTGATTTATGGTTTTGATAATTAATAGGAGAGATTATAAAAATAAAATAGGTATAACCATAGAATAAGAAGTAAACTTATGATTGTGCTTATAAACTGCTGTAAAGAAGATTAAAAGCTATTTTTTACTTTTACTTTTTCTCCTTCCTTGCACATTTGGCTTTCTCTTTAATTTCTTTTTCTTATTTTATATTATGTTGTATTAGTTTTTATCTTGCTTTAAAAAAATCTTTAATAAAAATTATTCTAAAAAAGTTTATCAGGAGCACCTCCCTCCCATATACATACACCACTCTCCACTCTTAAGTACCATTTACAGCATTAGCTCAAATAATTAGCAGTAACAAAAGCAGAATTCAGAGGTAGTACTTCAGAAGTGGATGTAAAAGGCATTTAACACAGATTTAAACACAAAGCTTTAAAACCCATTCACAGTCATAGCTCTTAAGGACCAGGTCTGTCAAGAGCTATTCATCCTGAAGGCTCACTTTTATCTCTGAGCTGGGGTAGCAAGTACCAATTGTAGGGGAACAATGTTGGCAAAGGGTACATGTTCATTTCTTGTTGAGGAGCTGACTGGCCACTGTAAGAAACAAAATGCTCTGCTAAGGCCATGCTCAAAGCTGCAAGATTGTTCTTACGCAGACTTTACCACCCTTATGACAGTGGTGAATATCTGTAGCTCGGATGTAGGATGAGGGTGGAGAGGCTTATTCTCCGGGCTTGTGGGTTGGTTTCCGAACATTTCGTTACCAGCAAAATCTTCAGCAGAATTTAGGGGCTAAACTCCACTGAAGATGTTACCTAGCCTGGTAACGAACGTTCGGAAACCAACCCAAAAGTTCGGAAAACGGAACCTCCACCTTCACTTTAGGGTGTGTGCAGGCACCCCCCCCCCTTTAACCACAGGTCTTTCTGATTAACTAGTGTGAAGCCCAAAGAAACGGATGTTCCTGGTGGCTCAAGCCAAGTTGGTGCAGAGTAGAAAAGCGACAAGTAGGAAAACACATCAGGACGCAGAGGCTGGTGAACAATGACTCAACTGGAGCCAGCAAATGGATGTTTTACTCCAACCCTTTTCTCAGCACTCTCCCACATAGCAGATTTTTTTTAGAGGTAGTTGGGATTCTCAAGTCTCCCGTTGGGGTGCTTTAGTTAGGCCGACTCCGGACATCCTGCAGCTCCGTCCAGGTGGGCTTCTAGTCTTCAAATACCCAGGCAAAGAAAGTTCTGCCTGGAAACAAGTTTTGGCCCGCAAAAAAAAGTTGCACCCCCGCGTGCCACTACACCCCACACCATAAACCCTAACGGAAGGAGGCCGAGGGGAACAAAAAAACAAACAAACCCGAGGACAGGACGGGGGGGGGAAATCGAGGGGGATTCGGCGTCGAAATCCAACAGGTCGCTCCCCCCCACCCCCTTCGCTCAGTCAGGCGCGCCGCCCTCCACCTTCGCTCCGACGAAGGGACTTCCCGGCTAACGGAGCATCATCTGCCGCAGAGATTCTTGGCGGGTGCGGAGAAAATTAGGGGGGGGGAAGGCGCCCCACCCCTCAACTTCGTGGCCCCTCCCGGACATCCATCCAACCCAGGTCATCCTCTTTTGAGAGCCTGCAATTGAAGCCGAGCTGGAAAGAGGAGCCCTAAGGCGGACGGACCTTCGTCCGGGGGGCTGCAGTTTCGGGAACCCTTGAAACGTGGGCGCCAACAGAACGAAAACGCAGCCCCCGGCCTGCCCTTTCGGGGGGTCCGGGGACGGGAGGGCGGGGAGGTGGGGGGGGCGCTGCTCTTTTCACGGAGCGAAGGCTCGGAGGCGCCTCCTGCCTCCTTTCCCTCCCCTCCCCTCCCCTCTCCGGCCAACCCGAAGTTTTGCGACGCCCCCCCCCGCCCTCCCTTTTGGGGGGGCCGGGGGAGGGGGGGGGGGGGGGGGGGGGGGGGCGCTGCTCTTTTCACGGAGCGAAGGCTCGGAGGCGCCTCCTGCCTCCTTTCCCTCCCCTCCCCTCCCCTCTCCGGCCAACCCGAAGTTTTGCGCGCGGGAACTCGCCCGCCGAACTTGCCTGGATGGATGGATGGATGGATGGATGGGATGCTCGAGGGCTGAAGTGGCGCGCGGTCCTGGGTCGGTCTCTCCCCGGAAGGCTGCCTCGTGCTTCCCGGCTGGCTCCGCTCCACCGCCTGCCCGGCTATCTTGCTCTCTTATCTCCCTCTCCTTTCCCTTTGTGTCTTCCAAACTAGTTTCAACTGGTCACATGTGGACACCAACCTTGCCTGGCGCGGCGGCGGCCTCTGACGTCACGCCCAGCTGACAACAAAAGGTGCTTTTGAGGGGGGGGGAGAGAGGCCAAAGTTACTGCCGAGGCTCCGCCTCCCTCGTGGAGACGCTCCAGAGACAAAAGGGGCGAAGCGGCTGGAGGGCGAGGCGAAGCTGGGTCCGGTCGCTGAAGAGCTTCCCCCCCCCCCACAAAGCTATGACCCGACCTCAATTCCCGCCCTGCCTTCTCTTTCTTTTCCTCGTGTGGTAACGCAGCGTGGCAATTCCCGAGAGTCTGGAAATTGCCCCCGGGGCTTCTTCCGGCAGACCCCAAAAGTTTGATATAATTTTTTTCTCTCCCAAAGTGTGATGTATAGTTTTAGTTCGGTATCTTTTGAACGCTTTTGTCTTCTTTACCGTCTGAAGAATGCAGGAAGCTGCGAACATCGCACCGAGAAATGTTTTCTCTGGCTTCTTTTTTTTCTTTTTTGAAATGACCTGCAGAAAAGTTTTGTACAACTTTCTTTTCAAATGAAAAAGAGAAGTTGATTGTTCCATAAGGTTCCGGAACTGCGATTGTTAATTAATTTGCTTTAGTGATACTGTACCAAACGTTCTTTCTGCACAAAACATTAATATATGTTTGATTTAAAATGCCTCTTCCCCGGTTTTCCCTCGCAGAAAAATAGAAGTCAAATGTGGGAGACTGCTCTGTGGCAGCTAAGAATTTTCAGTATCTTTTTGCTGCCATCTAAGAAATATCGGGATTTTTGCACTCCAGATCTGGTAATCCTAACAAAGCAACGTAGAGGAGCATAGGTACAAATAGTAGAAAAGTTGCCAACAAGCATCTTCACATCTGATTTACTAGCCCTCCGTTTTAGGAAGGAATTTGCATCTTACTCTGGCAGTTCATGGAAAATCTCCAAATGTATGAGAATTCTTGCACAGAATAACAGAGGTGGAAGGCACGTTGTAGGTCATCTAGTCCAACTCCCTGCTCAAACAGGAGACCCTATACCATTTCTGACAGACGGCTGTCCAGTCTCTTCTTGAAAGCTTCCAGTGATGAAGCTCCCACAACTTCTGAAGGCAAGCTGTTCCATTGGTTGATTGTTCTCTTTTTTGTAATTGAATTGTAATTGAATTGAATTGAATTGTAATTTAAGTGATCTTATTATTTCTGTGGTGTTGTAAGCAAAACCTTGAGCCTGATGTGAACTACATTCCTCCATTATACTGTTCATATATGGGTTATTCTTGAGATTATAAATCTGTATACAACAATTTACAATCCTGCATCTGCGTGTTTTGTGTGCATCACTTATTCAGTTTAAAGAATTCCTTCTAGCAGTGGTGAAATCTAATTTTTTTTACTACTGGTTCTGTGGGCGTGGCTTGGTGGGCGTGGCAGGGGAAGGATACTGAAAAATCTCCATTCGCTCCCCACTCCTGGGGGAAGGATATTGCAAAATCTCCATTCCCACCCCACTCTGGGGCCAGCCAGAGGTGGTATTTGCCAGTTCTCCGAACTACTCAAAATTTCCGCTACCGGTTCTCCAAACTACTCAAAATTTCCGCTACCGGTTCTCCAGAACCTGTCAGAACCTGCTGGATTTCACCTCTGCTTCTACCTTCTCTTTATGGCTTGCACTGGATTTCCTGCAGAACTGCATTTCCCCTCTAGAGTTGGCCCAACCATTTCAGTCATGCTGAGAGAAGCTACTGGTTTTCCTCTGGTTTTGGTAGGTTGGACAGGTCAAACCTGGAAAGTGTTATTTTTCTGTTATGGGACCAGCCCACTGGAATGTCTTCCCATTGAAAGGTCATTTGTCTCCAATTTTATCTGAAACAGATTAAGTTGTTATCTCCCTTCTGGAAAAAGTTGAAAACAGAGCCTTGGGGTCTGATGCCCTGTATAGGTGATCCTCAGTTAATGACTTCCCTGTTCAGTGACTGTTCAAAGTTCTAAAAAAGTAACTTTATGACTTGAACATGTGACCATTACAGTATCCCTGTGATCATGCAATCAATATTTGGGTCCTTCACAACTAATGTGATTTACAACCATTGTAGCATCCCACAGTCATACGATCACCATTTGCAAGCTTCACAGCTGCAACAATGGAGAAACTGCCAGTAAAATTACAGTCTGGTCATCTGCTGTCTCACTTAATGATGTGGGCCATTCACTTAACAATTGCAGTGGGCCTAACATAAGTTTGACATGGTTACATGATTGGTCACTTCAGTACCTCACCTAACATTGGCATTGCTGTCCCAATTGTGGTGGTGAAGAGAGGACTACCTGTACTGTGATCTTTTAATGTACTACATTGCGCTTTATAGTATTGCTCCTTTTTATATACCCTGTTTCCCCCCAAATAAGACATCCCCTGATAATAAGCCCAATCGGGCTTTTGAGTGCATGGCAATAAGGCCAAGCGCTTATTTCAGGGTTCAAAAAAAATATAAGACAGGGTCTTATTTTCGGGAAAACATGTTATTTATTAAATTTATATAGCTGCCCCTCTCATAGTGACTCTGGGTGGCTTTCAACATTAAAAAGCCACAATGTGAAACCCCTAATCCTCCCCTCCCAACAATAAGCATAATCAAACCAGTCACTTGATTGGCTCCAGATCAATATGGGGTCCCCAGGATCACCCACAGAACCACATCTTCAGGGTGTTCCAGGAAAGTATCAAGGTGGGTGCCAGTCTTATCTCCAGGGGAATGGCATTCCATTGGGAGGGTGCCATCATAGGCAAGGCCTTTGTTTTTACTCCCAGTAGATGGACAGGTAGACCTTGACATACAACTTTTCATTTAGTGACTGAAGTTACAATGGATATGGATGGAATAGATGTTGTTATTTCCATCTGCCTTTACAAAAAGAAACCTTTGAGATCTATTTGTATCTCTGTTGTGACTGTTAATAGGTGAGCTATTGCTGGAGGATTTCAAGAACAGATTAGACAGCTGTTAGTCCGGGATGGGATAAAGACTCCTGCCTTGGGCAGGGGGTTAGACTAGAAGATCTCCAAGGTCCCTTCCAGCCCTATGACTCTTATCATACTACTTCATTTTGACTAGTGACAAAATCAAACGATAATGACATACTGCTTATAATATGTTAGGATTACCTTCAAAGTATTCCATAGATTGGGCAGGAGAGCTCTAAAGAGCAGTACTAGGCACATCTTTGTGAAATTTACACTGTGTTGTGTAAGATCTGTGATAGGTTCATGTGGCATCTTCAGCAGTGGTAAAAAGAGTAAGATGGAGGAAGACGCCTTTTTTACGACAGCCATCCAACTATGGAATAAAGTGGTTTCATTGGACTCCCTGTTTCTTGAGTTTTCAAGAAAAATCAGAAAATTGTGAATTATAGTCCTTCCTTTAGAACAGAGGTCTTCCAACTTGGCAACTTTAAGACTTGTGGACTTCAACTCCCAGAATTCTCCAGCCAGCAAGTTTGGGGATCCCTGCTTTAGAGAGTGGCTAAGACAGTTCCTTTCCAGGTGTTATTTGGCTTGCTGGGATGAATGGTGTTTTTTAACTGATTTGTTTTTGCAGATGGGAAACTACCGGTATGTTATTCTGCTAAAGCAAAAACAACATAGTGTTTTGTAACACTTCCAACAAGTGTTTAGTATCACAGGTTTAGTCTTTCAAACTTTCGGATCGTACTGGAGCCCTTCCTCAAAAAACTTCTCTCTACAGAATGTGACACATTCTGTATACATTAAGTGGATAGAAATGGTCTAAAAATAACTTAATAGTTATATTTAGTGATCTGAATTTATATTTTCCCAATCCTATACTGATAATCTACCCACTCTACAAACACCCTTTCTTTCTTTTCATCATGAAACTAAGGAAAATTGAGTGGAACTCGGGAAGCTTGATGCTTTGTGATTTATTTTTTTTAAATTTGATCTGATGGAAATCATGATTACTGTCTTGCTCCTTTCCATCTTTTTTATTTCACTGACCTGAGTAAGATTTGGGGGAATGATCCATTTGTTTTTCTCTGGCCCTGAGGGAATAATGGAGCTCATTCTCCTGCTGAGCTTCCAGGAGAGTGCAGGAATCATGTCATACCACAGAAATGGCTTAATGGTGAGAAATGAGACCATTTTTTCCACCATCTACTCTGGAAGGTTGTACAGAAAAGGCTAAAACGATTAAGAAGTATGCGAGATGCTTCACACTGGAAATGTTTTGTCAAGCCATATCTATTTTTAATTCTCATAGTGCTAATTTTCCCATTTCTTCAGCTCAGTGACTGGTTTGTGCCTGTGCATGTATGCTCATTAGGTATGTCCATACACACATCAAAAGTCCTTCGATTCAGTTGTATATAAAGCTTCAGCTCATCCTCAGCTTTCATAATCACATTGCTTTTAAAAAAAACCTCTACCATTCAATATATGTAAGTGGGAATTGGTAAACGTTCTTCAATAATTAAGCCCCCATAAAACTGGTATAAAATGCTGGCAATTCAAATCACATTCAACTATATTTTGTGCTAATTCAGCTTAGAACATAAACATTCAGTTATAAAGACCAACCACGGTTTAGAAGCTATTTGTTTTCAGAGACTTAAAATGGGAAGTATTTAAAAGGCTGAATTTTGTCCACAGGAATTTAGGTCACTGATTAAAATTATTACCTAGCTTTGGGTCTTTGGACCATAAACAATATTACCAAGAGAAGAAGTTGATACTACACTATACCCCACTTGAGAATGACTCTTTTTTCCTCTCTCTCTGCTTGTAAGATTGGCATAACCAAAACAAGAAATAGCTTTAGAATAGGACATAGTAGATCACTGAGAAAGTTTTTATATAGCAGACTTTGACAATGAGAGGTGTCAAAGCAGTATGATCATATAGGAATGGATAACTTCCAAGCACAGCACAAGACCAAGGGAAAACAATTGTATGACAAAAAGAGAGAATGGATAATGAGGTGTTTGTGTGTGTGTGTGTGTGTGTGTGTGTGAGAGAGAGAGAGAGAGAGAGAGAGAGAGAATTTTCACATCCTTTAGATCATTACTCTTGCAATGAAAATCAAACATCATAAACATTTAGCACAAAATTATCAAATCTAGTGTTTCTCCTGGGGAATTCTGGAAGTTGAAGTCCACACAACTTAAAGTTCACAAGGTTGAGATACACTAATTGAATCAGTATATTGTGGGCTGAATAATCTAATGTTGGAAGGTGGGGGGGGATTCCTAATTACTGTACAGTATAGCTAAGGTAGTTTTAACTAGATTTCTGTGGAGCCCCTGGATCCTGCAAGATGTTGAGATGAATAAAACACTGTTTGTGTTTTTATCTTTGCACACCATACTAGCACTTGCAGTTTTGCCATTGGTATAAACATTGTGAAGTGTGGATTATACAGGTTAGAAGTACATTGCATTGTGAATATTTTTTCCATTTTATGCAGAAGTTTCCTCGATTTGAAAATGATTACAAAGGTTCCTCCAGGATAAAAAAATCTTGAAAAGGATTGATCTGAACCGTGCACAATTCTATTGGCAGACCTTTTGTTAGATTAGACCAAAGAACCTTAGCAATAGAAGGGAGAGTTTTAGCACTGAGACTGTTTACTTCTGAATGAAGTATGTAAACGTTCTGATTTATGTATGATTTCCCCCCCCCCCTCACCTTCAGGGCTTCTGCAAATGTTGAAAATTTAACTTTTGAACTTTTCAATTGTATATTTGGAAAGAAGCATGTAGGCTAATCAAGTCCAACTCCCTACTAGGTATAGGTATAGGACTCCAAAGTAAAGTATCCCAAACAGCTAACTCAATTTGAATACGTTCAGTGAAGTGGATATGTTTACTTCTTATAGTACTTGGTTCTGCTTCCAAACTGCTTAACTAACATTCAACCTGAATCTGCCTTCCTAACGTTTCAATCATTTTTAAGGTCCTGAACAATTCAGATGAAGTCTGACTTTTATGTGTGGATTTATTTTTTTAAATGTATCCTGTCTACTTTATACAACTCAATATACATAATGGTTCCACCTTCTATTTTCCCAACAACAACCAGCCTGTGTGGTGGATTGGGCTGAGAGCGAGTGACTGGCCCAAAGTCACTGTTGGCTTTGATGCCTAAAGGAAGGAAGGACTAGAACTTGCAATTTTCTGATTTCCAACCCAGCACCATTCCCAGCTGCTGCATTAAACCAGCTCTTTAATCTTGTCTGCACAGGACATGAAAACTGCTCTGTCTTCCCTCAGTTGTCTTTCTGGAAGGTAAACTGCAAACCCAGTTGCATCACTCTTGATATGTTTTTGTTTCTTGTCTCTCAAGCATTGTTGTTCCTCTGCTTTGCAGCTGTTCTAGTTAACCTTTTCATAAATGTGCCCAGAATTGGACATTAATAACCAAGGTGGAGTCTGAACCATGCAGAACAGAGTGGAACTATTCTCCTGATTCGGAAACCACATTTCTACTGCTGCAGCCGATAATTGCATTGGCTCTTTTAGTAAGCCTATTGTGTATCTTTAGAAGCTGAAGGATAGTTCCATCCATTCCCCCCCACCCCCCACACCAAACTCGGAAAGTGAAAGATATATCCTTTAAAGATATCCAGGATGATAAAAGGTAATTTTATCATTATGAAAAAGAAACACTGGAAAGTGTTTCAAGACTTGGGGAAACCACCTTTATAGCTTCATTGTGTGAAAGAGGAGACATTCAGGACTGATGACAGGAATGTTGAAATAGGATACTTTTTGGCTCTGCTAGAATGGTAGATAGACCTAAGGAGATGGGGCTTTAAAAAAAAAAAATCAGTCTGGAGTTAAACCTTGCAAAGTTTAAAGAAAATAGGATACATATTAACTTTAAATAACATCTGTACCGATGTGCTATTCGTTCAGTGCAATAATTATAGTCAGCTTTGGTTTCTGTATCCTGGATATGAAAAAGGAGAGCTCTGATCTCTTTTTCTCTCCCAAGCCTATTGTGCCATTCATTTACGGTAACTTTTCCAGCCTTAATAAAGCCGCTGGCAAGCTACCCTTCTGTGCTGATTAGCTTGGCTTGGGTGGTTCCATCTCTCTCCCTTCAATACTAATTTATTCACCATCCCCCCCCCTAGTTTTGCCCTAAACCTCAAAAGTCTCCCTGGCACAATTTCACAAACCCTGCGGTAAGCCTTAGAGACGCAATGTCATTTTTTGAAGACTGATACAGTTTTCCCTAGAGAATGCTTGCTATCATCCTATGAGAACAGAATTCCTTCCTCCCAGTAAATTGACCACAGAGAAAATAGAAAAACCTGATGGCAATTTGGACATCTTCGCTAAGTTAAAGTGGTTTCCCCCTTAGTATTACAATATTTAGTTCACTCATAGCACACGATGCACTCTTCCTTTCTTTGCCTGTAGCTAAAGAGTGGTTTAGATTCCTTTATGATGATGTTGCTTGCAATAAATCATGGGCTGCTGAGTTCCATGTATACTTGGTTACCAGAGATGGAACAAAAAGGAACCTCTTCTGGCTAGATAGTAGGGCTTAAGGCTTCTTCCTGCTCCTTGGAGTATACCTGTTTATTCATTCTAGTCAAAGTAATAATATCCCACTGGGTTCATTTTGGGAACCAGGAAGGATGAGTCCCCTGAATCCTGTGCATAAGTTGATTAGCATATCAGCAGGAGGCAGGAGCTTAGAGGCTTAGAGAGCAACCTAAGAAATGGAGAAAGAATCCAGTGAGACCTGGAGAGCTTGGAAGAAGTGAGTGAGGGCACTGGCTTTGAGCCCGTCCATAATGTAGCAAAGTCCATTCACAAACCCTCCCTGCTCAGTAGACTAGGCATGCAGTGCCAACTGCTGGGGTTCTCTGGCAATGTGAAAGAAGACCCTTCCCAATAGGAAGGAATGCTGGGAGACAGCCTGGAAAGCAAGTTCTCATTGTCACAGGCCAACAACCCAATACCAAATCGGCCTGTTATCCTAACTAGAAACCAACAGAAATGATTGATTTTTGCTCCATCCCCACCAAAATGGCTTCTAGCTGTTATGTGGGAGGAAAAGGCACAAGACTTCGAAGCTTGATTTCTGTTTAAATAGGCTTGCATTTCAAATTCTTTCATAATGGCTTCCTTCACTCTACTATGATAAATCTACTCATTAGAAGCCCCTGGAAGTGTGATGGAGCTGATTAGGGGTCAGTCACTGTCAAAGCAAGCAAAGAATACAGGAAAAGGTAGTAAGATTGTTGGTTCCCAGAATCCTTCTCCCCCCCCCCCATGACAGGCGAGACATTTTACAACTATATGATTTGGGGGGCACAAGAATGCTTCAGAAACTGAAGGGGATGAGGTACAGTAACCACACGACCCTGTGGTTACTTTGAACACCCAGTGACATTACCTGAAGTACTGAGGTTGTAAAAGACATCCAAGAAATTCCTAGCGCATGCATTTCCAGGTCTTAGGGAAGAACAAATCTAGTCTTGTTCTTATGTGTACAAGGAACAAATTACGTGGACTGTTCTGCCAGCCCTTACTAGTTACTAAATGAGCACCAACTTCCATCTGTTCTTTAGGAGCCAATATTCTTTTTTCAAATATGATTGTTTCTTGACACCTACAGTGTTATACACATCATAACATCAAATGGTAAAGGTTGAACAAAATATCAATGAAAAACATGTGCTTTCAGCATCCCTGGATTGTTGAATGTGTATTGATGCAATGGCACATTCTAAAATGTCTATTAAGTATATATAAAGTCAGTAGTGTGTGCAAACTTTTTAGCACTGCAGAATCCCCCCCCCCAATGCTAAACCGAGTGCAAGACTGGAGAAGGGGAAAGGGGGAGGGGGTCAGGGTGGCAGATCTTTAAAGCCACAGCATCTGTATTTGATCAAACTTTTAAGATGGAATGTGCAGCTATGGAATAGCAAGCCTTTTGATGAGATAGCCATGTCTAGCACGCTGCTTTAAAGGGACACCTCAAATTAACATCAGGAGTTTTTCCTCAGAATATTCATTTGCATATGGATTTCAGGATATTTATCTGCCTACAAAGAGGAAAATCAAGAGGAAATGATGTATCACTCCCCTCCCTATTGTGAGTCAGCAATGGAATACTGTAGAATTAAAAGCAGACCTCAACTCTGAAGCCACCAATTCTTTAGTAGATAGGAACAGGCGGTTTATGGACACTGTAGTGCAAATGCCAAAAAGGGTTGCTTTAGGGTTTCCAAATGAAACATTGCTGATTAAAAATCCCAAGAGATATTATGAACAAGTATTAAGTCTGTGATGAATGAAAAGTTTGGTTTATGAATGCAAGGCTCTTTTTGAGGGCCTGCACTCCTGCCAGAATAAAATTGATGTTACAGCCTTCAGGGAGTTTCTACTCTAGGCCCAGAACCAATCACCTCAGTTAAACAGAGATTGACCCCCTCCATCAGTTTTGAGTGTTGAATTGCAGTTGTAATCTGAAGTAAATTTATATAGAAATAAGTCCCACTGAACCACACGTGATTTATTCAAGAAAAAAATGGTTAGGACTTGTATATATAGGATGCAAATATTGGACGCAAGCAGAGATATTCCAAGATGTCAACAAGATTGAAGCTTTTAAAGGTATTTTAAAAATGCATTCTTGATCGAAGAAAAACAAGTCTTGGTGGAACTTTTTCCCTGCTGAAGGGAAAACATTTTAAATGTTTTAAAACATTTGTTCCTTCTCTTTCATCAGTTTGAGTAATATAACATCTAACAAAGGGAGGGCATTTCCCAAGCCATTCTAGCACTCCAAATCAGGTGGCAAAAAAGTAATTGGCAGGGTAATTTGGGGCACAGCACAACTGACTGTGTTCATTTTACACCAGCTTTTATTAATTGTCCACAAAACTGGAAAAGAGGCTAAGAAATTCCAGTTTTCCTGCTGAATATACCACCACATTACTCAAACCAATCCCTGTAACCTTTAGAGGACAAAATAATAAGAAAAATAATGTATTTCACTAATAAAAATAAAAAAGAGGTGGGGCGAGGCAGTGTCTGTCTGACCCTGACCATATGCCAACACCTATCGGTGAGGATGGCAACACTGAAAAGGGAATGCTTTCAGGCTGACGGTCTGTTCCTAACAGCAACAGTATTTTTGCATTATTTAAGAAGGAATCCAAACAGATTGCTGGGTCAGATGAGAGATAGAGAGGTGCGTGTATATATACCAGAGTTATTTAAAGAAAACCTGAAAATTTGATTTGAATAATTATACATGACTCTATGCATATGAATGACGTTTTTAGGGCAGAAAATGAGCAGAGGTTGTAAACCTGCATTTCTGAGTCTGGTTAAATAAACGGTGTTATAAAATCTCCCTTTATGACCGAGGGGAGTTACTTCAACTGAAAAGGTTTTCCATTCCCAGTTCTTGAAATCCAGTTCAGTGTTTATATGACTGTTCTTCAGAACCCCAGGTCTACCTGAAGGTCACGAAACACCCCTGCCTCTGTTGAGTTAGTACAAAAACTCCATGTCACAATATATTAGTTTTCAAAGATACACCAACACAGTTGCATTTCCTGAAACACCTGAAGATGACTCTTTTTTTCCTCCAGGAAGTCTTCTTGAGGTTCTACTATTCAGTATGTTAAATAAGCAAGCACGCATACATTTTAATGTTGGATTATTTGTTGGAACAGCTAGCTACCAGCACCTGTAATTCAGCACTCGTGCTGGAATGGAAGGGGGGGGGGGAGAAAGTCATTGTCATGTCACTTTTTGTTTTCTTTTTACACTATTTGAAACATTAGCAAAGAAAAGGTAAAATACCTGCTAAGAGCCCATTTCATCCATCTTTTGTGAAGACAAAAACTGAGTAGAGGGGCAGCTAAGTTCATTCTGTGGTTTTCATCTATGCTTAAAAGTCATTTCCAACACATAGGAATTGCAAAATGGGGTTAGCTACTCCTTTTTAAGGGAAGAAAGGATATTTTTTAAATTATAAACACCATGTATGAGAAAGGGATGTGCTTTGAAAAAAAAAATAAAGAGAGGGGAAGTAAAATGTTCATCCTTCTATTTTAATGGCAAAACTCAACAAAACATTTAAACTGTCAAAGAGAAAGTCAGAAGCACAAGCTTCCAATGTAATTACATTAAAAAAAAACCAAACCAAAACAATCAAACCAAAAGTGTCCTACTAGTCCGAATCTAGGAAATGGGAATCAGGTATTGCACAGGGGGAAAAACACTCTCAAACACACTCCTTCCCCCTTGGAGTAGAACAAGCCAAGGTTTGAATTGCACAGCAACTCAGCTCAGGACACACACATGCACAAACAAACATTTAGAGATGAGGAAACAGTGTGCTTTTGAACTACCTGTACAAAGTTTAAGAAGACATATAAAAGGGAGGAAGAGAAGATAGCAGACCTATGGGGCTATAAAACACATTTAGGGAGCCAGCTTGTATATAGAGGAATGTTTACAATTTTAAAAATCCAGAGCATGAGTCCTCCTAGTTTAGAGCAAAGCAATGAGGCATTCTCTTCAGTTGACCTACAATATAGCCATGTCATGCAGGATGGGAAGTCGCCATTATTGGTACGGCAGGGAAGTGGGCTGTACAAGGCCAAAGACCTAGCTGATCCAACCAGTTAGGCTTGATATGGTGCAGCTGTGAGTCAGCACTACCCTCAGATGCCCAAATGTTTTGGCTGTTCTACCACATCTCTGGAGAGGAAAGGAGGGATGATGTCAAAGAGATGACAAGTGTTTCTGATTTAGAACAATTCACATCTTGCCTGGGACCTGTGCTCAGAGTGGAGTCTGCTTTGGGGTATTATCCTTTGCTTAGTGCCACGCTTAAAGGACAAGGGACACAATCAGATGGAAAAAGCCAACTCCCAGAGTGGGTTCAAATGGACACTTGGCCATCTTTTCAAGTCTCAGGTGCTATCAGAGATATTTAGCATCTCAATCATAAAAGCATTAGATACAGAAGGTAGGCAATCTCAGCCTTGAAGGAGGACAAGCTTCCAGTCAGATATAGGATATTCTTACATATCTGAGTGATATGTAAGAAATTCCTGACTCTAATCTCGTTGAGCCTCCTAAAATTCGGGAGAATCTTGACTTTAAAGCCTGTTCTTTCTAAATTCAAACTCTTGCATCTATGGAAGATAATCCCTGGTAGGTTTTGCATGCCAATTTCACCAGCAGCTTGTTTCTCCTGCTCGTTTAAGATGCCCCGATTTAAATACATTTTGTGGACAAAACTTTCTTCTATGGGTCCTTACATTTGTGATCCAGTGTCCTCAGAAAGCCACCTATTTTTGAACAGTTTCAGAACAGAAACCATAGTCTCAATGAGATTTAAGAATTCTTGCCCACACTGGAGATGTAAATTATTTAAAAAAAAAAAACACCTTTGGTCCAGTTTCAGTCCACTCTTCTTGACCAAGTAGAGCATTCAAATTATTTAATCTGAACTGTTCAGGTAGAACAGCATGTTTATATGCTTGTAAACTCAACTGCACGACAGTTGGATTTCATATAGTCCCTGTTTTAGCGAATCAGTTGGGTATCAATTCAATCTACACGCAGGTTGACTATATATATCACATTCTCTGAACATTAAGTGTTGGGAAGTTTTGGGTTGTTTTGCTTTAGAACCCCCCCCCCAAAAAGGGACAGGTAGTGATGGGAGACTTGGGTAAACAAAACATCTCAGGATGATAATTAGGATCTGCCTGCAATTGTGTCCTTAGGACTTGCACATTGTTAAGTCTGTGCACCAAAATATTATAAATTGATGTGGGTATCCTGTGCCTATGCACGAGTCTAGGAACCAACTTCAGGGACCATTCTGTTTTAGGCAAGAAATCAGATGGCTGTACAGCAGTGGTGAAATCCTACCGGTACGCCCCGGTTCGGGCGTACTGGTAGCGGCGGCCGCCGGTGGTTCAGAGAACCGGTAGCGGCGGCCGCGCGAAGCTCCGCCCACCTGCCTGGACGTCGCCATTTTCTTGTTTTTAACTCCCTGCGCATGCGCAAAGCCTTCTGCGCATGCGCAGAGGGTGAAAAAGCGCACTCGCAAAACGCGCACTTCCGAACCGGTAGGGAAGATAAGTAGATTTCACTGCTGCTGTACAGGAACTTTTCCATTCATTACTACTACCATCAGTACAAGTCCCTGGATAAAAATGTGCCATTAACGCTAGCTGATAGGAATAGTTCCCTTTATATTGATGCGTTTTATAGTTACTCCTATCTCCTTAAAACGAAAAGGTAACTTCCATACTGATAATGCTTTGTCCTTAGGTATGGCAAGTACCAATGGCCTTTTCGGATGAGATTTCTCTCCCCTTTTCAGCAAACTTCAAGCTTTCCAAACATGTTTCGAATATGCTTACAACTGGCTGCTATTTCCTAAATCGGTGAATGTAAAAAGCAGAAAAAGGTAATATATGAGAACAGAAAGAGAGAGAGAAGATGGGGGGGTGGGGGAGGAAACCTGGAGAGGAGGCACTTTGCTCAAAACATTTAGTGCGGCAGTCTCAAAACTCAGCTTGCAGCAGCTTAAATTGGAAGGAGTGGAATTTGACCTGGTGTTCCCTGTTTTTGCAAGATATATAAACACCCTTTACAGCATGGGGCTTGCAATACAGGGTCAACATAGTAAAGGGAATAAAAGAAAGGGAGGAAGAGGGATATATTGTGCTGAGAGGATGGCAAACCAAGTCCATAGCTTGCTTTGGATACTTGGATTGCTTGCCAATGTGACTGTCACCCAGAGTTTACACAAGTAATTGAATACTACAGTGCCTGAATAACAAGAAAGGGCTATAGCAAATAAACACAGATCTCTTCTGTATGCCTTCTCAAAAATTGTGCTAGCAAATTTCCAGTATAGAATATACCAAGACGACGGGCATTGCTACTGTTGCAACTATTGAGAAAGACAATACCCACTGCTGGGAAATCAGCAGAATTGGTGGGATGAAGCTTCAGAGGATCTAAAAGGGGTTGCAGATGCTGCCTTTAGGGAGATGTTGCACAAGGTTGCACAAGGGTGGCGTGGGGGGGGCAGATATCTGAAATGGAGCTCCACCAATAGCTAGAAGGGAGTATTTTCCCTGCTTTGAGAGCAGCAGCGACGAGGGCCAAGAAAACTTGGAAGCAGATAGGAATGAAATATCGGGGAGAGGTATCCATCCATGGAATGTGATGGCGGTGAGGGATGTGGCAGTCAGCATTGTTCAATACCCACTACATGAATAAATAACAGCACCGTGGCCAAGCCCAAACAGAAAACTCTGGATCCTCTGGGTGATGGACATTCAAGAAAAGGCTAGCCAGGTTCCCGCGCTACTCGGCTTCTCTGCCCCCCAGGAAACGATGAAGGCATGCTGAGTGCTACACGGCTGTTTCCTGGTCCTCCCGCTGGATCATCTGATAGTGCTGTCGATTTTCGAGGTAGGCAGCCAGGTCGGGATCGTTTGCCTTCTCAGCTCTGTGCTTGGGTGTGTCTCCCTGTGAGAAGATGAAACAAAAGGGACAGACTGGAGCGCAAAACTCTTTGATGCCACAGAATTTCACTCTCCTCTTCATTTCTGAACTCCTCAACTCTGTTGTGATCCATTAGATGTTTGGCCCATCTAATGGTTGGCAATTTGAGGGGTTAACAGTCTCATCTAGGATTTTAAAACAAACGAATTTGGGTAGGAATGTGGAAAATGTATTCTTAAAAAAACATAGATTTGTAAATCGTATTTACATAGCTATAGGCATTACATCATTTATAAAAGTGTCCAAGAACTTTATAATTTAATTTTAATTTCGGGCTCCATGTAACTCCCATAGACAGAAACATCAGATCATTTGGCTGCTGCTAGGTCTTGCTTTGTCTCATAAACAAATAAGTAGATAAATGCATACACATGCACACACGCACACACACAATATTTGTACACTGGGGCAAGAGACAAATGAATGCAAAAAAGGTATATTTCTCCCCCTTTTTGTATTACAGATGTACATGTACAATGACAAAAAATAATAATGCCTCTGTGACCTTCCACATCAACTTTGAACTCTGTGAACTGTGCATACTATTTCCCATAAATAAGGATATCTATATTAGATGCACCTACTAGTTATCCTAAGTCATGGGTCCTCAAACTACAGCCCGCGGGCCGCATGCGGCCCGCCGAAGCCATTAATCCAGCCCGCACAGGACCACAAGGCTGCCCCACCCACATCGCCCCCCCCCCCCTTCGGCAGTCATGGGTCCTCAAACTACAGCCCGCGGGCCGCATGCGGCCCGCCGAAGGCATTAATCCGGCCCACACAGGACAACGAGGCTGCCCCGCCCACCCTTCGGCCAAGCACTGGACATACCTTTGCGAGCCCCGTGGGCTGGAACTGAAAGGTAAGGCCAACAATTTTGGCCTGCAGAATGCTGCTGGAAGCGGGGGAGGTGAAAACTGGGGTGCACAGATGCCCCAGGCGGTCAAAAAACAGGCAAAAACCGCCCATTTTTGGCCAAAAAACGGCTCATTTTTGCCTGGTTTCAGCCTGCAGAATGCTGCTGGAGGTGAGGGAGGTGAAAAATGGGGCGCACAGATGCCCCAGAACGCCAAAAAATGGGTGAAAACTGCCTGTTTTTCACCTCCCCCGCCTCCAGAACATGGAGAAAGAGAGATAGATAGATAGAGAGAGAGACAGAGGGAGGGAGAGAGAGAGAGAGAGAGAGAGAGAGAGAGAGAGAGAGAGAGAGAGAGAGAGAGAGAGAGAGAGAGAGAGAGAGAGAGAGAGAGAGAGAGAGAGAGAGGGAAAGAAAGGGAGAGACAGAATTGCTGGGGCTGAGAAGAATTGCTGCAAAACTGAGTTTCCTGAAGTGGACCACTAGACTCCTAAACAACTGAAAAAATAATCTACTAAAAAGAAAAGTCAACCAAAAGAGCAACATGCAAACAAAAGCAAATAAAACACCCCCAGGAGCAAAACAAATTAAAGTTTAATTTGTGTGCATTGTTTAATGGACTGTTAAATTGGCCACGCCCACCCAGTCACATGACCTAGCCATGCCCACCCAGTCACATGCCCACCTAGCCACGCCCACCCAGCCAGTCTGGCCCCCCCAACAGTCTGAGGCCCCCTGTTTAAAAAGTTTGAGGACCCCTGTCCTAAGTAATCTGTATTCACATACAGCCCTGAAAAAAAAAGGGCCCCAAATGTAGGGCTGTAGCTACATACACAGATTCCAGTCTTGCCTCAAGAGATGTTTCTGGAAGATTAGCAACTGACAGCTAAATAAGTCCTCAAGGGCCTGTTTGTATACCCACTCCGTTCCCCTTACTGGATATTAGGAGGGGGAGCCTGTGTTTCCATATCCTCACACTGCAAGAGTGTAAACAAGGAAAGTGAGAAATTTTGACATAAGCTTGTGTTTCTTAACTTCATAGCTTGTCTACTCATTCTGAGAAAGTAAGAAGGAGTGTGGGGGTGCTGGCTGGGTGAGGTATATGCCTGGGGAGGGCCCTGAAATATCATCCTCACAGCCTTACTAGTTCTCCTGAATCCCCAAGGAAGCTCATATTTCACAAACGTACTGCAGCCATCTGGACTGTGTCCACTAATGAACTCCTGCACTCCATAAAAACTAAATCTGTTAACAGTTTTCAGCCATGACTCCCCTTTCTTCCCCCATAGCACAAACTCTCCCTCCCACTCATTCACAACCCCCACACTTCACCAGCACTGAACAAACACGCTGCTGAGAAAGGCCAAGGAAAACTGGCTAGCTGCCGCCTGTACTGAAGGTGGCAGAGAACAAGTCTCCCACTGTGGCCCTCACCTCCTAGCAGAAAGCAAGCAAGCAAGCAAGCAAGCAAGCAAGCAAGCAAGCAAGCAAGCAAGCAAGCAAGCAAGGAAGGAAGGAAGGAATCCAATTAATCAAAATGATTTTCAGAGATAATGGCTAGTTGTATCTCAGTGGAGTATACTGGGGTACAGACATGCAGGACCTCTTTACAAGCAGCCACAGAAAGATAAAGCTATACAGCTATAGATACATATGAGGTAAGAGATAGAGAGATAAATTCTTAGCTTCACTTTCCTCCCCTTATTTACAGAATTTACAGAGTAAGAGTTGGAAGGGACCTTGAAAGTCTTTTACAGGTAGTCCTCGACTACAACAGTTTGTTTAGTGGCGGTTCAAAATTACAACAGCACTGAAAAATGTGACTTATGACTGTTTTGCATCGTTACGACCTCCCCATAATCATGTGACCAAATTCAGACGCTTGGCAACTGGTTCATATTTATGACCTTTGCTGTGTCCCTGGGTCATGTGATCCCTTTCGCGACCGTCTGACAAGCAAAGTCAATGGGGAAGCACGATTCAGTTAACAACCAGGTTACTAACTTATTAACTGCAGTGATTCGCTTAACAACTGTGGCAAGGAAGGTCGTAAAATGGGGCAAAACTCACTTAACAAATGTCTCACTTAACAACAGAAATTTTGGGCTCGATGGTGGTCGTACGTTGAGGACTACCTGTACTCCAACACCCAGCTGAAGCAGGAGACACTATACCATTTCAGACAAATGGCTGTCCAATCTCTTCTTACAAACCTCCCAGGGGTCTCCAACCTTGGCAACTTGAAGACTTGTGGACTTCAACTCCCAAAGCTGGCTGAGGAATTCTGGGAGTTGAAGTCCACAAGTCTTCAAGTTGCCAAGGTTGGAGACCCCCTGCTCCAGAGCACCAGGCAAGTCATTCCACTGATTAATTGTTCTGACCTTCAAGAAAGTACTCCCTATTTCTAGATTGGATCTCTCCTTGATCAGTTTCCATCCATTGCTTCTTGTCCTGCCCTCAGATGCTTTGGAGAATAGACTGACCCCCTCTTCTCTGTGGCAGCCTCTTAGATATTGGAAGATCGCTTTCATGTTACCCCTAGTCCTTCTCTTCATAAAAACAAAACAGACATATCCAGTTCCTGCAAATCCTTATCAAAGTCGCTCTCCAAGTGAAGGACAAAGCTAGAAGCACAGCACACGCGTGAAGCCATATACAATTTCCACACAAAGGTACAACCCAGGGGCTGCTCCTTCACAATCTCATTGTTTAGCATCTTTAATCACTACACGTTTTGTTCCATTCAACTGCCTATTTTCTCTTGCAACAAGAATAGCAGCAGAGAGATATAATAGAATAACAGAGTTGGAAGGGACCTTGGAGGTCTTCTAGTCCAACCCTCTGCTTAGGCAGGAAACCCTACACCACTTCAGACAAATGGTTATCTGCGTGACCGCCTTATGCCACATTCCTCCCATCGACCAGTGAGGTCACACAGGGTTGGCCTTCTTCAGGTCCCGTCGGCCAGACAGTGCCGGCTGGCAGGACCGCGGGGGAGGGCCTTCTCTGTAGCCGCTCCGACTCTGTGGAACCAACTTCCCCCCGAGATCCGTACTACCCCCACCTTACTGGCCTTCCGTAAAGCCCT